>JAXDDW010000001.1:15755000-16060000 GCA_034670385.1 Hoplostethus mediterraneus | reverse complement strand
AAAAAAAGCTATAAAAATGCTATAATGAATGAAAATGAAATGAGAATGAAATGAAAATGCTACTAACTGAAGAGGAGGAACTGAAACTACAATGTATTTCCCTTCAAGGGAAGAGGTGATTCTCAAAGTAAGTGTGACTAAATAAAATATTTAAAAGTAATTATTGGGAATACTAAAAGATTTGGCTAACTTTCTTCACCTGGAAGATCTGTTCAAGTCCCCATATTACCAAACATGAAGTAAACGTATTCATCAGCATACAAATATATGTAGTGCAATGTAATGTACAAGTCCTTCAACTATAACCAGAATCTCCATTATGCTAGATGAGACAAACTAAAGTGGGTTACTGGCTTAAACGCTGAATTTGCTTCAGAAAAACCCCTCTCGCTGGAAGAAACACTTCATCTTGACAGTAAAAACACAGAACTGACTGGAGTAGGCTAAAGGTGTTTTGCATCACAGACTATAGGACCTATAGAGTCTAAACAAGCAGTGCCTCACATCACTATAGGTGAGAAGGGCATTTGTCAAACACACATCAGCAGATATGCAAACTCAAAACACACCTCATTTCCAATGTGGCTTATCAGGGCGTACTCAACTTTTCCATAGAAATGATTCATAGTGACAACTTAAGAACTATTTAAGAACATGGTTACAATAACCTGATTTCCTTATAACAAATCATGATTGTGATATTTTCTCTTAATATATTTGAGTATGATTATAGGCGCTGGCATTACCAAGTATAATCTTACTCAAGGGAAAACCTTGAGTAAATTCTACTAAAACAGGTCTCAATTGGATTCTGCTGTCAGGTCTAGTTATTTATATAGCCCTTTATCACAAACAAGCCTCAGAGGTTGTCGTCTTCGTGCCTCAATTCTTGCTCAGCAGGTGCTGCCACTTTCTGCTCCAATTTCTCCCTGCACTGCAGGTGGAGCATGGAGGATGGAGGATGTGAACTCTGACCTCACCAGGGCCCCCACCAAGACCCACACAACTGCCCCTCTTATGCACACACACACTTAGGTAGCGACTACACATAATTTATATACATATATACAAATATATATTTATTACCATTGTAAATAGTGCTCTTACTGTAAATATTGTGCTGTTTTTTTATTGTAAATACTGTGTACTGTTGTTGTCCTTTGCACATTCCTGCTGAGCATTGCCACTTTTCATTTCACTGCACACCCTGTGTGTGTGTGTGTGTGTGTGTGTGTGTGTGTGTGTGTGTGTGTGTGTCAAAGTTCTTGAATCTTGAATCTGCATGTAGGTAGGAGACGCTAGCTCCATGCTTGGGTTCCTGCCTGTGAAGCAGGCCACTGATCAATGACAAGATATTTCTCTCCCTTGGTGGACTGGCTTCCCAGGCCTGGGTCAGTAAATAGGGTTGAAGCTTCCTTCATATCAATGGTCATGGATGTAGCTGTGCTGTAGCTGAGAGGCGGAGGAGGCGGGGTCATGGCCTCATACACAGGTCAGGCTGAGGGCCCTGTAGTTATAAGCTCAAAGCGTCACTTTACGAGCAGGGTAGGGATCACTGAGATGTCCGGACTTTTGACAGGAGCAATCCATCATAGAAGAGGCAGAGATACCAATTACTCCACCAACGCAGTAGCCTTAATAGACCAGAATATTGGTATTGGTAACATAGATATTCTATGTTTTGAGTAATGGGCCCGGCCGCGACAGATCCCAATGTTTATGAACAAGTTGGCTAGGCAGCTATATGTATATATGCCCATACACCCACCTTTGACTGAAAGTAACACAATCACATCATACTCATTCTGGAAAATTACTAAGCTTCATGACAAAATAACTCCTGCATTGAAAATGTATCACAAATTCATAATATCTAACAGTGTATCCGAATATCCGAGGGTGAGTTTTTCCTTTAAACACATTTACACACTCACACCTATCTGCGGTGCCATCACCATTTTCTACAGTTAGCCACTGAGCAGCTCCACTGGAGCAGTTTGGGTTCAGTGCTCTGCTGGGAAATTAGATGGTAGCTGTCGAGGGAGAGGAGAGTGTTACTCATTCACTTCCACCACCAAGTTTTCCCAATTAAAACTGACGACTTTGTGGTTACAAGCTATCTATTACTTTAAAAGAGAATGTAGAAAGCTATTTCATGTCCACTAAGGCAAATTGTATTGAGTGAGGAATATGCCTGTACAAAATATTAGAACTACCTTGCCCGTGTCTCAAGGCTTCAAAATACTCCTTTACCCTATCTTCTCACTTTCTTCCACATCTCCTCTTCATGACTGAAGCAGACTGACCTTATAAAATCAATGTAACTTTTCAGCCAGATTCAGCTGGTCAGCCTTTATCATGAAAAGAACAGGCAGTCCTAGTATTTTGTACACTCAGGGTGTACGGCACAGTACATGGTGTGGGAGATTTATTGACATTTTTGACATAACTACAGTTAGACTATGATTCAACCAATACTCACTATATTTTCATGTAGTTTTAAGAATGTAGTAACAACTAAATTATTATATAATGCATGGTTATATTTTCAATACATATTACATTCATTTATTATTATTTATTCATGTATTGGTGGTCAGAAAAGTAGCGCAGGGGAAAAGTACTGGGACAGGATGAAACTCTAACCAAGGCCGGCAAGGGAGGATTTGGCTAAAAATGAACAATTCATGTACCAAAATTTAAAAACCCTGTTTCTGGGAAAACGTTACCTTAAGTTGAGGGTCACCACAGGAGGACATAAAAATCCACCACAATGGCACTACCCTCTCGCAATATGTTTATAAAGACTGACAATAAACAATATGCCCTTACCCTGCCTTCAAACACTGTTGGAAATACCGTAATTACCAGTTGAACGTACATTGACAACCCAACATAGTGGTAAATATGACTGGGACCGGCATAAGACCCGAGCAAAAGACCAAGTTGCTAATAATTATGTAATTTATTACTATATATTATTGTTTGGCATCCCATGTAAATAACTAGTAGTGTAGTGGAGCGCCATACAGCAGTTACAAACTGGGCATTACAAATGATGTAACTGTGACAAGACATAATCAGACGTTGTTGATGTGCAAGTCAACGAGGAACCAATCATTTCAAACAAATGTGCACATAAGATGTTAAGTTTAGTTCCATAGGCTGTAAAATGAGTAAGAGAACAATTTTCAGTGAATGGGGATTTTCATCTAATTAGATTGGGCAGGGTTCCTACACCTTTTTGCTAATCAAATTCCATGATTTTTACAAAACTATTCCATGGCATATAGCACATTTTCCATGACTAATATTTGTCTATGTTGCAAATATCACATTTTTTACACTGAATATGTGATCTGCTACACTTGCTATCACTTAGGACAGGTACTATTGCATTACACACAATATGGAACAGGAATACGCTGTACAAAATATTAGAACTACCTTGCCCGTGTCTCAAGGCTTCAAAATACTCCTTTACCCTATCTTCTTACTTTCTTCCACATCTCCTCTTCATGACTGAAGCAGACTGACCTTATAAAATCAATGTAGCTTTTCAGCCAGATTCAGCTGGTCAGCCTTTATCATGAAAAGAACAGGCAGTCCTAGTATTTTGTACACTCAGGGTGTACGGCAGAGTACATGGTGTGGGAGATTTATTGACATTTTTGACATAACTACAGTTAGACTATGATTCAACCATTACTCACTATATTTTCATGTAGTTTTAAGAATGTAGTAACAACTAAATTAATATATAATGCATGGTTATATTTTCAATACATATTACATTCATTTATTATTATTTATTCATGTATTGGTGGTCAGAAAAGTAGTGCAGGGGGAAAGTACTGGGACAGGATGAAACTCTAACCAAGGCCGGCAAGGGAGGATTTAGCTAAAAATGAACAACAATTCATGTACCAAAATTTAAAAACACTGTTTCTGGGAAAACGTTACCTTAAGTTGAGGGTCACCACAGGAGGACATAAAAATCCACCACAATGGCACTACCCTCTCGCAATATGTTTATAAAGACTGACAATAAACAATATGCCCTTACCCTGCCTTCAAACACTGAATGTGTGATCTGCTACACTTGCTATCACTTAGGACAGGTACTATCAGGACATTTCTGATTTGGGTTTTTATTCCTCAAAAGGGAAGTGGATCAAAAAGCAGCCACGCTCAAACATTTCACTGGTTGGAAAAAAGATTGTCAACAAATGTCCCTGACATTGACAAGACTATATGCACATAACTTTTCCAGGTCTGGAATACACGATTTTTGAATTCTACGACGAGGATTTCCATGACCGTAGGAACCCTGGATGGGGCATTTTACAAGAAAGCAGACAGACAGTTTAGTGCAGAACTGTAAATGTGACACCGTCAGGTATGGCGCCACCCCTCGGTGAACACAAACATAACCAACCCTGCATGCTGCTGGGGGCTGCAGCCTATTCACTGCAAAGACATTTAATAGATAACAATCACAATAAGACAATATTACACAATTTTCTTGCAAAGCCGTTCTTCTGGTTATTATTTCTGATACACATTGGGAAAATATACAAAGCACAGCCTATAAGGGATTTAGTCGGATTTTCTTACGTACATAACAGAGTTATTTTAGGTCGTACTATTAAAATAATGATTACAATTATGTATAAAACGACCTTAGCGTGCCCTTGGTAGTTTTAACGCATCTTCTACCCGTGCCAACGTCGTTGAGGTTATCACATACGACATGCGACAAGGATGGTCTACACCTCTGCCAGCAGACTAACAAACCTATTTGAAAATTTCTGTCACCAGTCAGAAATTGTCGGCCACCGGCAGTACATAGCCCATGTGTCGCTAAAGACAAGGTGGTGTTTATAATACAAGACATGGACGCGGATTATCCCGTCTGTCCTCTGGGAAACGCAACAAGCCGGTGTAGCTCCGCTGTTCTCGTCGAATATCTTTCAGTGGTCTGATATTAAAATGTACGCGTACTGTGCACATGTGTAAATGCATTGTATTGAATAGCCTACCTGCACACTTGAAAGGAGGACGCTGCATCTTGTGGTTGTGGTGCCGACATGGTGACAAGCTCTCGGGGTTTGCTGGTCTCGTCTTGGAGCGTTTCCTAATGTGTAATGTGACTAGAGACTAAACCCGTCCACCGTTAGCCGTTAGCCGGCTGTGTTAGCCAAATTCTCATTTGCACTTCTTAACAGACAATAGAAATGCAAATAGGTAACTTAATTGTAGGCTAGATATTGTAGTGAGGAAATGTGGGAGAGGGTTTCTATCTCCCTGTGGATACTCAATTCCCATGTACCTGAAAGAACTGATGACTGATGCTCACTTGTGTCAGTAGGTAATGACCCTCACCTGTATCAGGGGGTGAGGAGGATCACGCTGCAATAATAAAAGTGTCATTGAACGTTTCTGTGGGCGCTTCCTGGTCCTACGGGAGGCTCCATGTCCGTGCCCCACGGGGGGGTCTTGTCGCTAGACCGGGACGAGATAAATTTGAAACACTTTCATGTTTAATGTTTATATATCGTCTTGTTAAAGAGTTTTCTGTCTTGGTCTATGTTTATTTTAGGAATAGATTTTAGTAATTTGACACCCTGCCAGGGGCCCATAAAGAGGCAACGAGGCAATGTTTCTGACTGCCTACAGTTTGGAGTGGTCCTTATGGATTGATGGGCATTTTGATACTGTGTTTCATTAGTGTGCAGTATACAGGTTGCTGTGCGTTTTGTACTGTGTGCAGTGTTTCCTCCAGGCTGTGTGCAAAGTCTATTCACTTGCAGTGCTGTGTGTTGTAGGGTGGCCGTCTGTGTCCATTAAGAGTTTTTGCCTTGGGGTGTTTAGTTAGTGTTTAATATTTTTAATGAATTTGTATCTTCAATAAAGCTTATTTTTCTTATATGATATAAGAAAAATAGCTGTGGTATTATCATATATCTGTCTGTGTGGTGAATATCCTCTTGCCTCTGACACTGGACCAGACCGGGTTAACAAAGGTGGTGGAAGCCTTACGCTACCTTTAAAATCTTTAACAACTAAAGTTTATTACAATATTTATATATCCAAATTGATCCCCCGGGGCCTATGTCACGAAGCAAGTTTAGTGGCTGCTCCCTAACTTCAAACCTTTATTTTCTAGCTCACTTTTAGGCAGTACGTCGCCATGGTAACCGAGGCTGAAAACCTAATAGATGTTAATTCGACGTGTAACTACTTGCATATAAAAATTGTACTTGCAATACAAAACACTTTCCAAAGCTGTTACCATATGTTTTTTACAGTGCTATAATATCATATTGTGAAAATGTTGTGCTCGTTTGGGTTGACGTTGAATGTTGGCTGGGAGGCAAATTTGTAGCAGTTAATTTTCGTTTTTGAATCGTGGGATTTATGTCAACGTCCTCTGCTTGTATTTGATGCTCTGTGAACTCGACTCGTGCGGTCTGGGGGCAGGACTATTTGCTCTTGGCCAATCATCTACCCTCTGTCGAAATCCAAGCCGATCATGTTAAAACTATTGTCATTGGCTGGACCTCCTATCCATCAGTCGAAGGTACACCAACAAAGATGGCCGCCGCAATGCAAACGCAATGCAAAGTTTTTATATTGTAATGTAATTTTTGTTTCTATGTGATGATGTGTCAGAATTTGTAGCAGCAGTGTCGTGCCTAAAAGTGATGTATTTTAGGCACGACACCTGTCAGCTACTTACCACGTACCAAATAACCATACATTAGCCTACATAAATAAGTACATTGGCGAGGACACCAACTAGATCAGGTACACCACTGGATGACGTGCTTTGGTGACTTTCATCCACCCGGAAGAATAAAAGACAAAATGCCAAGTCGCTATTCAGGCTGATGGTAATTGCCAACTGAAGGACTTGTGTTCCCTCAGTGAGGTATGTCAGGCAAGCAGCCTGCTGAAAGGCTGCTAATCGCCACCAGGTCTTACTGTAATCAGCCAACGTAAGTGATGAGTAGACTGCACCACATGGTAGTCCTGAGCCAATAATAAATCGGATGTCTACACACTGCTTATGAAATCTAAAAAATCTCCAAAATCTTATCCAAACTTGCAAATTCCAAATTGATTAGTTTGGATTAAGTTCGGCTAAATTCATACATACAGACTACCCCTATATTGATTTGCTTCCTTCAGACAGTTGGCATGGTGTAGGATTCTTTAAGCTTCCCGCCAGTGTCCTACTCTTGCTTGGCTTCCTGGGAGACTTAAGGTGTCATTGTGCTGCCTAAGAGACTGTGTATATTAGCAGCCATACTGTTGAGGTAGTACCAGCATCATCATGTCGATGCTGCTGTGCAGCGTGTTCTCACAACAACGGCGGTACACTATTTTATACTCACAGTGTACAGTATATAGCTTATGAAAAGCTATGCGCCATTGATTGGTACTGGTACAAATCAAACTACTTTTGAGGTTAGGCAATTAAAACAACTTTGGTTTAGGTTAGGGTATGGTTTTGGTGATGGTTAAATTAAAAAAAGATCTTTCGCTGAAAATGAATACTTGACTCACAGGGGAACACTTTGTATCGGACGGGACTCGAACCAGTGTCACTGGAGTTCAGTGCAAGTATAACATGTTGCAGTACTTCACCATGACCGTAGGAGGGCAGCAGAGACCATAGTTGGTCTAAAATAATCAAAGCAGATGTCACATTATTGCGTGCAGGGGCGCGTCTGACTTCAACATCTGACATCACACCATGAGTAACGGTTTTCACACTGTACAAGCTGTCACCCAGACCTTTGTTCCTTGACAGAGATTGATTTATACAAACCAATATTCTATACGTGTCTGTTGTATGACTCTTTATGGTTGCATATTCAACATGCGCAATTACGCACGTGCATAAAGGCCAATGACCATTTTGTAAAGTGTAGATAAAAAAAACATTACAACATTTTACCACGAGATCGTAGTTTTATTTGTTTTATATAATATATATACAATAGTTGCTGTCAATAGCAAGAAATGAAAACATCCCAACAGAGATACTTAGTAGTAACACACAATATGTATACAAAGTTCATCTGCACAGACACAGAATGCTGAAGTCTATGGTGCAAATTCATACGTATAATGACCCTTTGGGTCTTACAGGGCGTTTTCAATGGCCCTTAATCACTTAGTCCTCAAAGAGGACTAAATATATGACAAAATTACATACATGCAGATTTCAAAAAATACGACTGTCTAAACTTGTCAACTTATACAGGACAACAGACTCGTGCGCAAAGCGTAAGTATATAATACTCAAATAAGATGATTCAATGATGAATCTTCGCTTTTCATCAACGGAAAAAATGAATCACAATGCTTATTTACAAGTGACACTATCTCAATATGTCGCCTATATATCATACAATCTATACAGGCCCTTTGAGTGAACTGGACACTTTGGAAATCTACCAAGGTCTCCACATGCTGCCGTCAGCCTGCGGCCCTGGCTGGGCTCGGCTGGGAGCCACACCGCTGCTGCTGTGGGACTGCTGCTCAACCCTGGAGCTGAAGCTGGATTTGAGGCTCAGGAGTCTCTGTTGGATCTGAGGGAAAGTCTTGGAGCTCTGCGCGCAACAGTTCAGACAAGTAGGGGTGATGGTCGAAGACATGGACTGCTGGATGAAGTCGTTCACCCGTTTGCAGGCGTCTTGGTCCAGGCTGGTTTTGGGAAGCAGAGCGGAGACGCGCTGGAGGCAGGCTTTGTAGCCTTCCTTGTAACTGTCTGCGGACTCTGAGGGAAGAAACCGAGAGGAATGTGGTTAGTGGTTGTGATTCAGTGTGTTCATTCTGACGTTCAATGAAATGTTAGATTTGTCATTTAAAATAAATAACACAAAAGCGAAAAATACAGAGTAGAAAGTAAAAGCAGGAGTAGAACTCACTTTTGCTGTTCACAGGGGGAATGTCGCCGAGGAACTTCACTGTCATTTCCAGGATATCTGCTTTTTCCAGCTTGGAGTAGCGAGTCTTCTGGAGAAAAGGATTTAAAAAAGGCAAATGTTAAACGTTGCGTTGGCAGCAGTGTGTCTAAAAATGTGTTTTCTGTGTATATTGCGATAAACAAAGAAGACTGTAGCAGTGGTATTGGAACTTACATCTCTGCCAGTGAGGGGGACTATGAGGTTTTTCAAGTGGTTGAGGCTGTCGTTGATTCGGGCGCGCCTTCTTTTTTCCATCAAAGGTTTCATGGTCTGAAAAGAACACATACAATTTAGAACTCATCCATTGCAAATCTTGTAAAATAGTAACAATGTAATGTAAATACCGAAGATACTGAAGCAGGATGAATCAAAACTCTGTATTTCCTTACCTTTCTAAGCTCAAGCGCCTCTTTTCTCCTGGCGACAGTTAGCCGTGGAGAAAAAGACGGGATAGCTTCGCAGGTCATGTTTGGAGACATTTTGAGCGTTGTCTTTGTGTCAGAGAAGTGTCTTGAACAGATCTCGGTGAAAATGTGTATCCAACGGCCCCGGGCTGCGGTTTATATCCAGGTCCTTAGCGTCTGTAACCGTGCGTCACGGGTACGCCCCCAAGCCGCCACAAAACGATCCAGACTGGGGACCTATTCGTATGAAACAACAAAAACGCATCACATTTAGAAAGATAACCATCTGTCCTCGACCCTAATCCACGCGTAACAACTGCAGTGCGTGTCTAAATTGTGAACTATAGAACAAAACAAAGAAAATCTGCGTCAAGAAGCCTAAGAAATGTGTGCGTAAAGAAGCTTCATTTGAAAGCACTGCATGCTTAGGTTATATCAAATACAAATTCCGTAACTTCTTTCATTTATATCATATAAAGTCGTATTTCATTAAATCACATTATTTCACATACATTAGTTGAGAGTGGTATTGGTCTATTTGAAAAAAACAACTGTTTTGCTTAGGTGTGCGTAATTGCGCAGTGCCCAAAGATGGCCGTGAACAATATAACATATATTTAAAACATATATTTTAATTGTCAAATATTGAATATGAGACACTACGTTGATATGATTCAATTCTCTTTAATAACAATTTCACCATTTGCATTGTTTAATAAGAATTGTTATGCGTACTGAGCTTTCTGTTTGTCTGTCTGTTGTTGCTTCCTTACGCTATGGTTAAATTGTATTACTTATGTATTAGCCAAGTTTTGCTTATCTTTTCGAAGATATTGCATGTTGGTAGTAGAACATACTTAGAAACACAGGGTGTAATACATCCCACATTGGCATAGGGGTCAGTCTTGGATGTATGGTCAAATAGCCACCGTCATAGCCTACAGACGACTCCAGTCACATAGATACCCAAGCCACGCTACTTTCAAATAACATCTGCTCGTAGATTCTGACAACAATAGTTTTTGCATATGATGTTTTATGCAGTTTATGCCGGGGGTAGTCACTACCTGCAGGGTTGTGTGTGTGTGTGTGGTTGTGGGGGGGGGGGGGGGGGGGGCGTGGTGGCTGTGGTGGGGTGGTGGTAGTGGATGGTAATGATTGGTTATAGTATACTGCAAAATATATAATAGGGCTCACTTTTTGATTTTGGGTCATTATTAAGATTATTAAGCAGGATTGGTATATATTTTTTTTTTAAAACAGCCATAAGATTGTATGTCCTGTGGCATATGAAGCAAAATATAGTAGTTTATATTACAGCTTTGAGGATTTGAGGGGAAAAAAAACGCTGCAAAGACTTGACGACCCATCAAATACCATGGCACTCATGGGAACCACGCGAGCAGCACGCGCCACGAGGACCAGATGGTCGTCTGTTACCGAGCCATTACCCCCCCCCCCCCCCCCCCTTCCTTGCACCCACATCAGCATCCTTAACAGCCAATCTCCCTGTCCCATGCTATGTCCCCTCTGTCGCTTCCCAAGTCCACTATGGAGCCATCCATCCCCCTTCCACAAGCGCGCGCGCGCGCACACACACACACGCACACACACACACACACACACACACACACACACACACACACACACGCACGCACAACCACCACACTGCATTGCATGTTCTCTACTCTTTTTTTCTATCAGGTTTGTGTTTACGACACATGATCTCCAAACAGTTTTGGCGTGGGTGCCCCATCTGCAAGCCTCGTCTCCTTCCACGGGGTTGCTGCTGTCTGGCCAACTGATGCACAATGTTCTCGCCCCCTTGTTTAGATGCTTCGTGTCACAATTGTCTACTTTAGCTTGACTCCTAGACACTTGAGCATCCACGCTATCATGCAATGCTTGTTTATCAATATTATATGGTGATGACGAAGCACAAAGCTCAATCTGTTGACGCGGAGCGCTAGGCTTGTCTGGAAGCGCAGATCACACTGCCGCTACGTTTTTCATTGATGTTGTTTTTGAAAGAGGGACTATTTATTATATCATCATATTCAGCCATTTTCATTTCATTTCATTCCATATCATACCATAAGTAGCGCACTTACATATTGTGGCATGGCAAACCTAGCCTCCCAAAACTAAACACCACTGAGTCTGATACATAGTTAAATACTTCGCTACAAACAACAGCAACTAATGTTTGTGTGTTTTAAACGTTTATTAGAAATTAGAAATTACAGAGAATACACCCACAAATCCCACTAAACTATACAGTCCACTTCTGCACCAATAATTCTAATATATTCAAGATTCAAGATTCAAGATTCTTTATTTGTCACATACACACACGGGGTGTGCAGTGAAATGAAAAAGGAATGTGCAAAGGGCAACAGTACACAGTATTTACAATAAAAACCCAACACAATCTTTACAGTATTACAGAGTATTTACAGTATAAAGAGCTCTTATATTTAAAAAAACAACAACCCAAAACAACCCAATATTTACAGTAAGAGCACTATAAAAATATATAAATATATCAATAATAATGTGTCCCCGCTTTCACTATTCATACATTTACTGCTCTGTGGCTTTGGAGGTCAGAATAGGACAAACAAACGTTTTTATAGGTGGTGCTTTCCATATATAACATGTGATTAAATGTACTGTATATACTTTGAGCTACTTAGTCCTCTCAGTAACAAATTAAGCGTTTAAAGCAGAAATGTGCAGATCCCTGTAGACATTATTGTGTGCCGGCAGGTCGCTGCTGCTGCGGATCCACGCGCTTCCCTGGGATTGAGAGGCACACTTGCCGCACGCGCCTCCTCTTCCTCATTATTTATCATGGACAGAGAATCCGCAACTCCTCTGTTTTCGCGCTTACGGTTAGAGTCCCCTTTTGTCTCCCGGGCAAATTGGTGCGTCGGTAACCCATCTGTGCAGCCTGGATGACAGGGAGCCTTTGTCTGAAAAATGTTGCGATACGTGCGAATTAAAAGTCAGGGCTGCTCGGATGGGGGAGGAACTGGCGACACGAAGAGAGAGAATTCACTAATAAGACATTTGATTTAGTGTCTGTGCTCAGTCAACTTGCAATTCAGTCTGTACACAGTGTATATGGAGACTGCTGTTCAACTAATGGTGGAGAGTTTGTTGATGAAATGAAACATTAGGATCTGAGTACCTTTGCATTGATGATTTAGAAACAAATTCATTTCCTGAATTATCATTGAATTGCTGGAGAAAAGACACTCAGGCTTGGCAGTTCATTCATTGTTCATAGTTTATTAAATGGCTGATGTCAATACTTCCATATAGGCAGGCTAATTGCTGACTTTTGTGGAGGAGATGTCTTTGATAGACGACCAAAATTGTTTACTGAGATACTTTGCAACTTTGAGGGTCCAGAAATAAGGAGATTTTCCAAACCAAAGCAAAGGATCTGGGGGTTCTCTAGAAAATGTTACGCTTCAGATACTTTATTTCCTACATTCTGGTGACTTTTATAAAAAAATAACAATGACAATGTAGCACTGCAAGTTTCAGTGCTACATTGTCATTGTTGCAGGTGTGTTTCTGTTTCTTCCATCCTGATGAAAACATTGTCAAAACATTGGTCCTTTAATACACTGCATAAAACATATGACTTGCATTGAAGCTATTAGTGTGCATATTCAGACAGACAGACAGACAGACAGATAGATCACATTTTAAAGGGAAAGGGAACATAATAATTTGCTGTCCCTATAAAGTGGAAAGTTTTACTTTTTGGACTTTTGTAGCTGTAATTAGTGGAAAAAAATGTTTGAACTTTTGATTGATTTTTCGACTTCCTCTAAATAGAGATTCATATTGGACCCAAGAAATATTGAATTGGTCTCCAGCTAAATGAGAGCAAGGGAGTCTTATTTGCCCCCCCCCACAGCCTGAGCCAGCTGTCCTCCTACATCAATCCATATGGCAAAAATCTTGGCGTGGTTTTCAGATTTGATAAAAACAAATAAATGCAGTAGTAGTAGTAGTAGTAGTAGTAGTAGTAGTAGTAGTAAAAGGTAGCTTCTTTCAGCTCAGAAGTATTGCTCAAATCAAGCCATTCCTCTCATTTCATGACCTTGAGAAAGTTCTGCATGCCCTGATCTCGTCCCGTCTTGATTACTGCGGTGTTAGTCCCTGTCTCATCAGCAGTTAGTCCAAAACGCTGTTGCTAGGCTTCTACCTGGCTCCAGGAAGAGGGACCACATTTTTCCCATACTGGGTTTTGTTTTTGAGGTTTTGTTGTTTGTTTTTAAGACTCGGCTCAAGCTGCTCCGAGGCTGTGGAATAGTCTGCCCTTTGCATCAGGTCTGCACCCACCACTGACTCTGACAAGTCCTGTCTAAAAACTCATCTCTTCTCCCTGGTGTCTGAGTCCACCTAATGTGCCTGTATGATTGCTCTCTCTGTGTCTTGGTGTATTGTTCTGTGTATTGTGTTTGTCCTTCATGTTGGGTCTTTTAGTTTTTTGAAGTTATACACCACATTGGTCAACATCATTTGTTTAATAACTAATAAGCTGGTGAAAAAGGCACCAGCTAAAAAGGCAAACCTGATGTTGTCTCCATGAAAAAGACTGAGCAGGCTGTTAAAGTTATTAAATCCAACTTTAAACATGAAGGGGGATGTAAATGAAGGGGAGAAGACATATAAACATTGAGATGATTGAGACAAGGGGTGTGCAAAAGAGATTGAAACGATAAATGATTTGTAAACTGAGTATATACAGTTAAGAAAGTTTGAGTCAAAATGTGTCTTTTCTTAACTGAAATAAATTAGTGTTACCATGCAGGTGAAAGAAAAACACTATGCAGTGATGTAAGGAGACCTCAGAGGACCTCGGGAAGTGAGTAATGAATGAGCATCAGTCTGGAGAAGGTTAGAAAGTGATATAAAAAAGATTTGGGGTCCATCAGTCCACTGTGGACAGTGACTCTGACTAGAAGTGGACGTCCTTCTAAAATATCACCAAGAGCCACAAGAAAAATATTAAAACTAGAAAAAAATAACCAAGTAATAACATCTACAAGCCTCCATTGTTGCATCCAATGTCATTATGCATCCGTCAGCAATAAGAAGAATGCTGAATAGAAATGGTTTTCATGCGAGTGTAGCCAGGAAGAAGCCTCTACTGACTAAAAAGAACAAAGCAGCCCTTCTTACGTTTGCCAGAGGCCCCCTGGACAAGTCCGTTCTCTGGACAGATGAGTCTAAAATGTAACTACAGCCAAGCATGGTGGTGAGAGTGTCATGGTCCGGGGCCGTTTCTCTTCCTCTGGATGACGCATCATCATTAAGGTAACCAAGAATTCTGAGGGAAACCGTAGAATTCATGAACAGAACGTCAGGCCGTCAGTCTGAGAGCTGAAGCTGGGCCAAAAGTGACTGTTCCAACAAAGATGATGATCCTAAACATTCAAGCTAATCGACCAAAGAATGGCTCAGGAAGAAGTTTAGTGTTTTGGATCGGCCAAGTCAACCGCAATCCAATTGAGATGATGTGGCAGCTGTTCATGTGAGACCTCAAACCTCACTGTGGGAGAAAATCCCTCAAGGAAGATGCCAGAGACCAGATGCCAGAGTGGCTCTAGGAGGTGTTTACTCCAAGTCATCGCTGCTAAAGAAGGTGCCACAAGTTATGGATTGAAGGAGTTCACATATTTTTGCACACAGGGACATCTGAGTTTTTCTTAAATAAACCAGTTTTGTTGAATAAACAATGAAAGTGTATCATATTAATTTGGGTGTGTTCTTTATTTGGGATATCTTGATTAAGAATTGAGGTTTAGATAGGGATTTTATAAAGTTATTCCTTTATAACATATGAAATAATGTCCACCCACTGTGGGGTTCACAATCTTTCAAGCATGGTTGTATAGGATAAATAATGGGAAATCACATACAGTACATACGGAAAGTTTTCCTTTCAAGTTTTCCACATTTTGTTATGTTTCAGACTCGTCTTAAAATGGATTCAATTCTTTTTTTCTCATCAATCTACACACAATACTCCACAATGACAAAGCAAAAACAGGTTTTTGGAGTGTTTTGTTAATTTATTAAAAATAAAAGACTGAAATATCCCATTTACAGAAGTATTCAGACGCTTCACTCAGTACTTGGTTAAAGCACCTTTGGCAGCAATGACAGCTTCAAGTCTTCTTGGAAATGATCCGACAAGCTTGGCACACCTTTCTTTTGGAAGTTTCTCCCATTTTTCTTGGCAGAATCGTTCAAGCTCAACCAGGTTGGATGGGGAGCGTCGGTGCACAGCCATTTTCAGAGAGATGCTCTATTGGGTTTAGGTCCAGACTCTGACTTGGCCACTCCAAGACTTTCACAGAGTTTTCCCAAAACCACTCCTGTGTTTTCTTGGCGGTATGCTTTGGGGTCGTTGTCTTGTTGAAATGTAAACCTTCGCCCCAACCTGAGATCCACTCTTGAAAAGGTTTTTACTCAGGATTGCTCTATATTTTTCTGCATCCATCTTTCCCTCTATCCTGACTACAGTCTCCCAGTCCCTGTCACAGAAAAACATCCCCACAGCATGATGCTGCCACCACCGTGTTGACTGTAGTGATGGTATTAATGAGGTAATGCTCAATGCCTGGTTTCGTCCACACACGCCATTGGGAATTGTGGTCAAATAGTTCAATCTTCATTTCATCAGACCAGAGGATTTTGCTTCTCATGGTCTGAGAGTTCAGGTGCCTTTTGACAAATTCCCAGCGAGCTGTCATGTGTCTTTTAGTGAGGAATGGCTTCCGTCTGGCCACTCTACCATAAAGGCCTGATTGGTGGAGTGCTGCACTGATGGTTGTCCTTCTGTAAGGCTCACCCATCTCCACAAAGGAACTCGACCATTGGGTTTTTGGTTACCTGTCTGACCAAGGCCCTTCGTCCCCAATTGCTCAGTTTGGCTGGCCGGCCAGATCTAGGAAGGCTGTTGTCTTCTTCCATTTGAGAATGATGGAGGCTACCATGCTCTTGGGCACTTTCAACGCTGCAGACATTTTCTTGTATCCTTCCCCAGATCCGTGCCTTGACACAATCCTGTCTCGCAGGTCTACGGACAATTCTCTCGACCTCATGGCTTGCTTTTCACTCTGACATACACCATCAACTGTCAGACCTCATATAGATAGGTGTGTGCCTTTCCTAATTATGACCAAGGAATTAAATTAGGCACAGGTAGACTCCAATCAAGTTGTAGAAGCATCTCAAGGACCATTGATAGAAGTAATATCCAGAGCTCAATTGTGAGTGTCATAACAAAGGGTCTGAATACAAATGGGATATTTCAGTCTTTTATTTTTAATAAATTAAAATTGTCGAGTATTGTGTGTAGATTGATGAGAAAATTTTTTATTGAATCAGTCTGAAACATTACAAACATTACAAAAAAACATTACAAAATGTACAAAACTTGAAAGGGTCTGTATACCACCAGATCTGTGGTTTATGTGTTAATCCAGTGAGGTGGTAAATGTACATGGCTTGGAGTACTGGCACTTTGGCCAAAAAAGAGATCTACATATAAAGTAAAGGCTCTTGAAGAGATCTGTTTAGTAGTGTAAGTATCTTTTTATTTGTTTATTTATATGATGCCATTATCATTATCAGTTGATCAAAATTAGATACACTTTGTTTGTTTTGGCTCTCCTAACCTATAATTTTACAGGTAAAACCCTACGCATCCCCCTCTGGCTCCAAGCCCTCAATATTTACTATTTACTGTTATTTCCCATACTTTCCCTTACAAAAAAGATAGTGATCCTATAATACATTTGGAAATGATACTGGACCTATCACAGTAAAACTATAATCCCCACTAGGAATATTATTGTGATACCATAGGATATAAAAAATACCATTAAGTACTAAGTATAAACTCACTATTGAGCTCCACAGACACACTATTTGTTCCTATTAGAACATTACAGTGATTTTTCATTAGGGATTTAACATGACACATAGCCTAGAACTACTGAGCATCAAATGTTTCTTTCATGATGATGAGTCCTATTGGGGGTGGGTAAGGGCACTGACTCCCCAGTGCCCCAAGCTGATGGAGGGCCCTTAAAATGTCTGGACTAAAATGTATTTTAAGTATTTTATACTTTTATTTCACACTGCTCATGCTTTGCAACAGGGTTTGGTTGAAATCTACCAAACTGCAAACTGGATAATATGGTGTGTGTTTTGTTGTGTTATCTGAGACAAACTAGAACAAGCAGGAATAAATGCGGAAAGGTTTTTCCTATGCAGACTGAAACAAAACTGTCCTTCCTAAATGATTTTGAACAGTCACCTCAGCCAGTTTGGCGGCACGTGACGTGGAGAGGCGCCGTCGGATCCAACAATAGAGCAGCTGCTGATCAGCATCACCAAGGGCTTACACATTTGCGCGCCCTTTTACTTCTCATAGTCTCATGTCAGTGTTTCATGCTGAATTTGTGATCTGATATTTTTCATATGAAACCAAAGATGAAACATCACAACATTTTAAACGAATGTGCTTTTATTGAAGATCTTTTGTCCACGACAAAACATTTGAAGCTTCACAAGAAAAGTTTTTTCTTACATGCTGTCAGTAAATAATAATACATAATCCTATTTAACACATAGTGTTTACAGACTATTCTTTTGCACAGACCGAAATACTTTAAGTCCATCGTGCAAACCTCAAACAAAATAACCCTTGGGGTTTTACAAAAGTGTTGACTACAACCCATATCTTTGAAACCCCAAAGAGGATTGCATTAAACAAAGTTCACAGACTTTACGGTTTCTTTGAGATCGGTGCTCATTTGGCCTTTGCCAGTAAACGCATAATGAGCCAAATGCTGAATTCAAATTACCACACACTAACTCCAACAATTCTTCTCCTTAATACACGAGTTACTGAAATACAAAGCACATAAATAACACGGTAAAATAAATACATATTATGCAGCGCTGAAATCTACCACGGTCTCCACATGCTGCCGTCAGCCTGCGGCCCTGGCTGGGCTCGGCTGGGAGCCACACCGCTGCTGCTGTGGGACTGCTGCTCAACCCTGGAGCTGAAGCTGGATTTGAGGCTCAGGAGTCTCTGTTGGATCTGAGGGAAAGTCTTGGAGCTCTGCGCGCAACAGTTCAGACAAGTAGGGGTGATGGTCGAAGACATGGACTGCTGGATGAAGTCGTTCACCCGCTTGCAGGCGTCTTGGTCCAGGCTGGTTTTGGGAAGCAGAGCGGAGACGCGCTGGAGGCAGGCTTTGTAGCCTTCCTTGTAACTGTCTGCGGACTCTGAGGGAAGAAACCGAGAGAAATGTGGTTAGTGGTTGTGATTCAAGGTTTTCAATCGGACGTTTGGAATTCATAAAATGAATATATAGGCTAGGGTTAAGAAATGATGCTCACCTTTGACTGGGGTTGAGGGGAGGTCCCGGAGGAAGCGAACTGTCATCTCCAGAATATCGGCTTTCTCCAGCTTGGAGTACCGGGCGTTGTCTTTGCCAACGAGAGGCAGGATCAGGCTCTTCAAATGATCCAGACTGTCATTGATACGAGCACGTCTTCTCTTTTCCAGCAAGGGTTTGAGAGTCTAGAAAAAAATGATGAAGAATCGTTATTCAGCTGCACTGAGAATCAAATAAGAGTAAAGCAACTCCAGTAACATAAACAGAGTTCTGGTTTCTCCTTTTTCCTTACCTTTCTCAGTTCGTTGGCTTGTTTTCTCTGGGCCACAGTGGACCTCGCAGGGAAAGGCTGGTTTGCCTCTGGTGTGATGCTGGGAGTCATTTCGTTTGCAGCAGAGTGTGCAGCAGAGCCGGGCAGCCTCCTATTTATGTGGGTCCGGCGCGTCACAGGGGAGGGGAGACAAGCTATTGTGTTTATGGTTTTGACAAGGGGGGCGATGCCTTTGGGACAGCTAACTGGGGCTCCTATCTATGCCATCTGGTCATGTTGGGCCCCTGCGTCTACCGCTGGTATGCACTTCTCTATTGATGTTGCGCTTTATTTTTAACATTTAAAACCTCAATGCTCCTCCAAGATCCGGTTACATACAAGTCATGTAACAGTTCTGTTATCCGGATCTAACAGATCATATAGGCTACACTAGCCAATATCTGCAGGAATTGTATATTGACTAAATTCGCTTTTCTTTGTTTAAATTTTGCCTTTATTGTTAAATATTTTAGTTGCAATTTATTATTGCATGATAAGAAGAGTTACGCACAATTTAAAGCCTGAGACAGTTAATGATGACCTTCTCTTTGAAGACACACTAGAGCATAGCCTAGCTGTGAAATTAGCTATAATAATGTTAAATAACTATTCGATCAGTTTAATATATGTATATATATATATATATATATATATATATATATATATGTGTGTGCTTATGGACTCCAACGCTTATACCCGCCATAAAGCC
This sequence comes from Hoplostethus mediterraneus, assembly GCA_034670385.1. Taxonomy (NCBI): domain Eukaryota; kingdom Metazoa; phylum Chordata; class Actinopteri; order Trachichthyiformes; family Trachichthyidae; genus Hoplostethus; species Hoplostethus mediterraneus. Next base: position 16,040,150 of record JAXDDW010000001.1, on the reverse strand, counting down.
TCGAAGCCTGTCGAAAACAAACACAGATGAATGTTTCTGAGGTAGCAAAACTAATCTATTCCCAAAATGAATAAACCAAATACCCAAGCCACGCTATGTATGGATTAACATCTGTTTGTAACCCTCGCAGCATGTTTTCAATGTCAAGAACAGGGTGTTCACCTGCAGCAGGGGCCGGACTCCGGTGGGGGAGGAGACTGGCTGAGAGAGACGACCTGGAACACGGGCTGTATCAGTGCTGCAGCTATATGCTGTATTTGTGTTGGGGAGAAAAACAATTACCTACTGAGAGTAAGTACCTGATATGAAGGCTTGCAATGGGTTAAATATGATACAGAAAAAGATAATGCTGTTTTTCAAATGATAGACCCTTAAAATTCCCATAAATGCATAAGACATAATAATGCCGACAATTGGACTTTAATTAAACACATTTTACTTTTTTTACACGACAAAGGCTATAAACACAATATACAGTCTCAGATTGGGTCTCCAGAGTTGACTATGCTGCAGTGAGTTGCAGTAGGAATCACGCGCTCGGCACGCGCCACACAGTGCAACAGATGGGTATCGCCCCCCTCATCCCTCCCTCCCCGGTCTCCCAGTCCATGTCCCACTGGTCCCATCAGCAGCCCAATTCCTGCTCCTGTTTGGTGTCGCATCACCAATGTGTTTCAACAACGTTTTTTTTTGTGTGTCTTTTTTCAAAAACCCTGTGCCTTTCCATCGGAGGGAGGGACACGGCTTGGGCCAGAACGCATAAACACAATGCAGCTACAACAATAATAAGAATACACGTTATTCGTAAAGTCTTTTTTAAAAACAGAGTTTACAAAGTAATTTTTACGGTCAAATAAACATCATACTCGTACATTAAATGAAAACAACTAAAAACAATAAGGCTCCAGGAGAATAGAGGGTAAATACAATAGGCTATATTACTAAAAAAAAATAACAGGATAAAGACATGACATAAAAACAGATCTATTTGATGTTGATGTTGGTGTAACATGTTGGCTATAGGCCAGATATATAGATGCCAGAGACAAACTACAAGAATATCATATTTATTTTAGTTTTAACGACCGACTTTGCACATGGAAACCTGCTTTACGCACAAAATTTACGCACGGCTTTGTCGGCCATTTATTGAAGTGTTGTTGCAGCATTCGCTCAAGACCGAGGTTACAAAAAAAACAGGAACATGTTTAATGTATAAAAATAAAGGTAAGTTTGAATTAATTCATTTACAAGACAGAGACACTTAGCTCTACAGGCTTGTATGAGCTCAGACTAAGGGGACGCCTGTTGGCTGGCTGCAAGCTGCCTGGCTGTAGCTTGAGGGTCTTAACCATCCTTCTTTTTTTAAACAGCGATAGAGATACGCGGTTTTGCACGCGTCCTGCCCCATGGGGCCCCAAATAACTGCCACAGGTCCAGTCTGGGAACGGGGCCTTCGAGAAAGACAAAAAATCTAAGAGAGGCTTCGGTTAGGAGCCTTTTTGTCCCTGTTTCAGCGTGGGTATCCATCTGTGCAAGCTGAAAGGACAGTGATCCTTTGTTGAAGGACATACAGAAATGTGGAATTAAGAAGAGTCTTGTCAGCAACTGTATGGGAAAGGGATATGATCAGCATCTACGCTTGAATTTATGCATAAAATGAGCGGGGATTGTATTCAGTAGTGGAGGAACACAAAGGTTTCCTTTGAGGATTAGTAATGACACTGGCACAGGCGTAAACAACATAAACAACGTGAAGTGATGAAGCCATGCTTCTGTTTTTGTCAGATCAATCAACCTAAATCTTATAAGTGGGATTGTCATGGAATACAGAAAAGGTCCTACACGGTTTGCATTGTAAAACCCTCGTGGAGTGTCTACCTAAATCTTCTAAGAGTTATAACAACATTACCCAGTTAACACTAAAGTAAAGTCCCAAACAGACTGACTCCAAATGGATCCTATTGTGGCTTTTTTCAGAAATTTTCCCAGCTGCTTCGCCTAATAATGTTTTGACCAGAGTAAAGTCGACTGCAACATTCACGTCAACATGTGACTATTTTTTTTTGTCCTAGAAATCATCTTGAATATGAGGTAGTAACACAATATAAGGATAATTCAGACTAAAGTCCCTCTATAAACGGCATGAGACCGACACGAGCCGACGCGTCCTGACAGATGGACTCGGGCTTTTGTTGAGACGTGACACCAAAGCGTCGATGGAGTCTGCATATTCGTCTTCTTTTAGTGCGATCTTCTCCATCGTGGACCTGCACGAAGCAGCCAGACTCCTACAGCATCTTCAGCCCTCAGATGACGTGACAGTAGCTGAAAGGATGTCTGGCATCCCAAGCCAAAATCTACGCCAAAATGATCCGCATCTGTAGCGCTATTAGCTGTTGTTTGCGTCTGAAACCAGCAAATAAATTGCGGCATCTGAAATGATAAAATTATAGGCCATGTTGGCAATTTGTGTTCAAATGTAACTTGACTCAAAACAGATTTTTCTTTGCAATGATTCTTCTGTCTATTCTATCATATTCTATCCACTCAATCCAAACAATAGGTGAAGTCTAATATAACATGCTACTGGGATTGCCTTATATCTTCTACATGTATAGAGACTAGCATTTGTAATTGACTTTCTCAGGGTTGTGTAAGATTTACAAATACTGAATACACGTCTAAACAGGATGCAACATTATAGTACTAATATTGATTTTTTTCTCCTCTCCCAGTGTGATAGCCAACGACATATGACTACATATGAGGCTGAGCATGCAACAGTTTTGTATCCTTCTTGTAGCCGAATGAAACACAACCAGGTTCTTCATTTTCATCCCTCCAAACATAAATCTATAAACGGTGAGAAAGAAAACATGAGCTTTACTTCTCATCATCTAAGAGTCTGTGTGTGGAGAGAATGTAGTCAATTCATGTATTTTAAAGGTCAAACAGAGGGATACCTTGGATCAGATCACACCCATTGAGTGTTGGTGAGCGTTAGTTATTAATATTATTGATGTCATTAAGAGTACTACACTAAAATGCTATTTTCAATATTTCACACTTTTCATGTGAGAGTTTTTAGTGTAGATAATGAGAAATACAGTGTAAAAGTGTAAAAGCACCAGTTCTGAAACCTGTCACATACATTTTGATTATATCCAATAGTTCACATTAATGATCTATCCTGCTGAATGCTTGATGAGAATGATGTGTTGAAACCTTTAAAAACATAATAACAGAACAGCAAGGAAGCCGCTTGTTATTCAATATCATTTCAGATGGTAGGTATGTAGACTTATTGTATTATTTCTCAAATTTACAGCGCTTGAAATTTGGTGTTGCTTGTGCCAGCTGAGCCGCAGGCTACAGATCTTAAACAATGAAAGACATCATTGTGATTTCAAAGAAAAATCCTGAGGGTTGTGGTATTTATTTATTTAATTATTGTTTTCATAACGTGGGCATTGTGAAGCCTTTTGAGACTGTAATTGTGATTAATGCCATACAAATAAACTTGACTTAACTTAGATGTTTTTATGTCATTAATCACATCTCAGATTAACATCAATGTGATTTTCAAATTTTGAACCTTAAAAGGGCTCGACTGTCAAAAATCAACCCAAGTCCCACACTCAAATAAATTATTTTCTACTGCAAAAGGGAAGCCTGATCCACAGGAGGAACAGAAATGTCCAAGAAATGAGTGACAGGTAGGCCGAGTGGTTAGACAGACTGTCCCAAAACCAAAAAGTCACAGTTTCAACAGCCACACATCCTGTGTCCTTGAGCAAGACACTGAACCCCTACCCTCAGTTTGGATAAGAGCAGCAAAATGCCTAAGAGGTAATATATGTGTCATGCAACTAGAAAGCCTTGGACACAGTCTGACCATTTAATAAATGCAAGATTTGATCTAATCAGTGGGGGAAAGGGGAGCGGGGCCAAAATCCAAACTGTGGTTCTTCCCAGATCAGTGTTTTCACTTCCACAGATGCTTGCCAGTTAACAGTAAAGGTGAATAGGGTTAAGAAAAGTAAAAAGGCCAAAACAGAAAGGGGAACCAGGAATGGGGAATGACATTCTGGTGCAACCTCACCCTCTAACACGGTGCATTGAATGGACAGGTAACACCGGAAAAGAGGAAATTCCAGCAGTGCTTGCAGTACTGAGAACAATTTTCTTAGTAAAACCAAAGCATTTCACCACGTGGCCTTCATCAAAGTTTGTGGGACCAGAGACTCATTAATTAAATAGTCACAATCACAGTCCTTTGTTCAGTCTGTTGTTGAGTTCTTCAGTTGGCTGCTTACTAGTCCCTCCAGCTCTCTGACTGCTTCCTCCAGCTTCCACCTGTCTGAGAGTCTGTCAGATGGTTAGCCCTAGGTATGACCTATCTCCAAGTGTAAAATAACTGAAGAAATGTGATATGTCACTGATCCTGGAAGGAGAAATCCATCTTTTGTCTTTTGTCTAGCTGACATGGAGCTTGCAGGGATTCAGAGTGTCTTGCTCAAAGGCACTTCAGCAGGGTGGATGCTTTTTTATCATGGGGAGTTGAACCCAGGGCTTCTGGTCTCTCTAATGATTATGCCACTCTGCTCACCTAGCTGTCCTGTGTGCTGCAGTGGTCGCTATCCAAGGTCTTTCTCCTGTAGGCTTCACACAGCTTCTCCAGTCCAGCCAGTGAAAAGTTAAAGAAATCTATCAGCTAAACTCAGACTGCTTTTATTATAGGATGAGGGGTGTGATTCTATCTATATCAAAACACTGCTATTAGACCTTCATATCAAATGTTCCATTGTTAGCTTCCTCTGTGGTTGAGTCTCTCTCCTGTCTCAGTTATCCAAGTCCCGTGTGCCTGACAGCATAATAAATGGCTGCGTTGCTAATCAAGAACGATACCTGGAACTCCAGCACCCCTGCGTACAGCCAGCTCAAGGCTGTCAGTATCCATTCTGGACAAGGACATTAATGCCACAGGGAAGCACTGCAAAATAGAGACCAATCTGTATTTACATTCCTATTTTAGTCATTTAGCTGATGCTCTTATCCAGCGACTCATACTATAGACTTATATATATAGAACCCTAAGGTTCTATATAGAACCACTTATTCTTTGTGTGTAGCATGGTGACTTTCTTTTCTTGTCTTTGGCTCTCTGGGTCAGGTTTTTGTTCATATTGAACAGTTAAGAATCAGAATATCCTGTTCAGTCAACTATAGGGCTTTTAGAGGCATGTAAGTGTGTTGGCTGTAGGGCTTCTCTTTGTGTGGCTGAGTGGTGGGAGGGGGCAGGGAGGGAGCGATAGGCATCATAAAAATACAACTGTTTAATTTCAGTTTACATATTTCAATAAATCTCCAATAAATGTCCATTTTTGAGTAATTACTAGATCTAAGGGTGCCTCTAAGGTACCTTTAGCTTTGTCCTACTTGGCCTTGCATTTGTGTATATCAAGCAATACTTTCTGAGATGTAAGGTACCACGTTGTTTGTCGATGAGCTTATTGCCACACATTTCTTTTGTTGGGTGTTTATAAGTGTGATCTTAAGATTCATTAAGATTGTACCACATTAGAAGCTTAAATCCGTCTAGGGGGATTTTAAAGTTTATTTGCACCAAAATTGTGTTCTTTGTTCAACGTTGTGTTTGAGATACAAGTCAAGAAATCCACCAATATGCTCCGATACTGTATCAGTGCGTGTGTGTGTGTGTGTGTGTGTGTGTGTGTGTGTGTGTGTGTGTGTGTGTGTGTGTTGCCTCTGGGGATGCTGGTGTTAGACGCAAAAAAAGGAAGGCCTATCAAAATTTGGCAATAAGCTTCCCACGCCTAAACCAACGCCGTTTCCATAAAGCATCTGCCACACCAGTGACGAAAAGTAGAAACTTTTTTTCTCCTCGTCAGTAGCTATAAATCGGCATGACGTCACTGATTAGTTCTGTCGCACACCTGTCTCTGCATCTCTACAGCTCGCGTGCGAAACAAATACGTTGTCATATGCTGAGAAAAAGACAGATTTTAATATTTAAAATCACTACCGACCTGCTTGTAAGTTGACGATGGAGGCAGATAGACTCAACAAAAAGCTGTATGTTCATCATTTAAAATCTTTAATAATATATACATAATGCTATAATGTTGTCACTCGAGGACTTTAGTTACATCTTAACCTTAATACGGATCATGCTTTGTTTAAATGTTGGTGTTTACAAATGGTGGACATAGGAACAAAGTGTATATCTACCACGCTTTATACTTAAGAGACTTCTATACTTATAAAACGCAACCTAAATTTAAAGATGAAACAAAAATTAAATGTATTCTCTATATAAAGGACATAAACCAGGCGCAAATGAGACCTGGTGGTGCAAACTTAGATTAATTGTGCCTTAACTTTACAGACATTTTGCTTGTCGTTGTATGAATTGATTTATTTTTCACTATTGAAGTTTGAAATAAACTAGCCATGCCAGCATAAAGCATCAATCCCGGCGTCGTTAGCAGATATCAGGCGGGCAGAGAAAACATGTTGCCTAATTGTGTATAAATCGGAGGGATTTGAATAAATAAAGAGCCTACCCAAGCCAGAAGCCAAGCTGGAAGGTAAAGGGTACACATCTGGTGACGCAATGTTTGGTGCATGTTTTGGGTGTTCAAAGTTGCCCAAGGTGGTATATATAATGGTATATAATGGTATATTTTACCATTAGACTAAAGCTTAGAGGATGAATACGGCTGATAAAATTGACTGGTTTAAATTTCAAGCAGAATAGCTGATTTTTGTCTTTTTCTTCTCACAAATGAATGGTTCCCATCACAAACTGGAGGTATTGGTCCAGGGTCTTGTTGGCGGGTTTTTTGAATATTGTATTTCTCGAGGGCATTGAGGGGGGATCTGTTGTGCTTGGTCATATCAGGGGCACGAGAACAGCACGAGCCAGGCGAACAAAGGCACCAGATGGCTGATGAATTATTTTGAAGTTGAGGAGGAATTGGGACCATTAAGAGTTTGTTGAGGGGTGGGGGAGCTGTCCATCACCAAAATATGATTCCCTATCAAAAAAGTAGGACTGGAGCCTGTGATGTGATGATGAAAGTGCCCTGGCAGTGACATTAAGGCTTGTACAACTGAAATAATGCTAAGTAACAGCTTTCTTTGGCAATACTTACCTAAAAAATGCATGCCTTTTGGCTGTATTCTAAATTGAAAGTAACATAGCACCAATAACAAATGACTTCTGCGGTGTAACTATTGCAAACAGGAGTTACGCTTGCAATAACAGTAGTCTTAAGCCCAATAATATATTGTGTTTTGCTGTAGTGTTGGTCCTAAACAGGCATTAAGCAGTCATCTCTCCACTTGTACGCCGAACCGAAAGTGGGCGTGACCTGCAAGTCGTGTCCGCCCACAATGGAAACGCCACACTCTGGTTGAGTCCAAGCGTCGTGTGGTAAAAGGGCGCTCAATACAACTGTGGTCCTCAACCGGCCACAATCTGCAGGAGCCACACCACGCTGGACCTCCTGGGCTTTAAACGACGGCCAACGAGGCAAAGAAGTCACATTCTGGTATGTTATTATTGTATTTTAAAATGTTAGAGTTCATTAGTAGGCTATTTTACAGTAATTACATTAGTATTTCACAATAACTCAGTAGAGTAACAGTAGTACAGTAGTTGCTTACCATAACTCACATGAAATGAAACAGCCACTCCCCTGCGATATGGAGGTTATAATGAACAAACGTTTCACAGTTTCAATTAAAACATTTTAATGATATCACTAATGTCTAGTAGTAATAGTACATTTCCTGTATTTGTATCCAGAGCTTTGTAAATAAATTTGAAAATGACAAAGAAAAACCACCACTGTTTTGACTTTATCATGCCACTTTGTTTACATTTGGATTAGTTCCTCACACCAGAAATGTTTGTAAAAAAAAAAATAGATGTGTTATTTCTTAACATTGTTGTTTAACTTCAGGCTTCACACCTGAAATTATCTTATAATTAAATGTATTGGCTATAGGTTATACAATACCATCAACATAGACATGTACATTATATGTCTAAATGTCAAGTGAACCTTTTGCATTGAAAATTTCCAAAGAAGGATGATGCAACATCATATAGTTCAAACCTTTCCAGCTTCCACTGTAAACGCTCCATTATTAAAATGGCTGTCAATTATCAATTTCCAATATAGTGCTGTTTCTTTCTGACCATTTAAAATTGTCTCTGCAGCTCTTGGACGGCTGGCTGGCGGTAGGAGAGGCTTCACTTCTGCATGGTAAGTTGGAGGTGACAGTGAGGAGGGTCAAAGTAAAAGAAGAAGTCTAGCCAATGTCTCAATGTTGTGATGAAGACAGGAAAGTAGTCATTAACTTTGGCATAGGATGCTGTAACTTACATTTATTATTAATTCCCTTATTGCTATAGAAAGCCAGGCTTGTTAACTGCAGTTGTCTAAAGCTGTGATGTGGTGCACAAGTCAGTGATTCATAAGGCAAACAACCACCAATACAAACAAAAAGTATACCTTCAAGAAAGTAATTTATGTTGTTTCCCTCTTATAATACCACACCTTCATTTAACTTACATTTGCTGCTTTACTTATATGATGGAATTTATGTCATAAATATTTATGTCAGCCTACAAAGGTAAACTGAGTTATGGATTTACTCTCCACTTCATCCGTGCTAAAATGCAGTATATATACATAGTTTAAGCATTTATTGTGTAATATGATATTGTAAATCAATTATTTGTTTGATATTTGAGGATTTGGTAAATGAAACCATGGACATTGACAACAGCCAAGCTGAAATTTGTTCATGACTTTGACTAGCTTCTGTCTGGACTAGCAATGTAAAAAGAGGAAGCGTATATGGGAGACTTCAGAACTGTATTAAGATTTAATGTTTCTGTGATTTTCAGTCTGAAAAGGGGAATCCAAATCATTCCAAAATCAGCTGTAAAAAAACCCCACTTTACTACATCAAAGTGAGAAGTTGCCGAAATCATTCAGACAATTTCTCTTAATTAATTATAGCTTTACAAATCTTTTGTGCTTTGGGTTCCCTTTAATCCGAAACTATAATCAGAATTTCAGATAGCATCTTGCATTGGGGCAACACTACATAAAGCCCCAATCCAGATTTTCAGCATACATTTGCAAATGATATGGATTGTGTGGCAAATATACATCTTAACTGCTTCAAAATACATAAATACCTCATTAAACTGTTTTTCCTGTTGCCTTTAATGTGGCTGCAAATTCATTACAGCTTGATACAGCATTATCAAGAGCATAATGCCAATCCAGGGTTATAGTCAGTCATGCAAGAAAGAAAGAAAGAAAGAAAAATAGAGGGTAGAGGTAGAGGTAGAGAAAGAATTAAAGCGAGAAAAGAGAAAAATCGAAAGAGAGAGACATCCGGGATGGGAGGGTAAAGAGGGACGATCGAATAAAGACATTTCCTCTCTTGTTGTGTCTTTGTCTTCTTTCAGTGACTGTGCAGGCCCAAATGTTGCTAAATAAAGTTTATTTTGTCTGGTGTCGTTTTTCATAAACTGCCTATCACCTCTCACATTACATGATGGGGTACAACAGTTTCATAATGTTTATGTTTTGAGTTTTATGACGCAGATATGTCGCAGAGACGGACATTATTATTATTACTATTATTATTATTATTATTATTATTATTATGAAACACATTTGCTGAAGACTGCGTTGAGAAAATTGTATGTGTTATTTGTTTCGATTATATCATATATATGTAAATACAGACATACCTACTTACTGCTCTCTTACGGGGCTATTGTTCAACATAGACTGAGGGGCTTAGTCCCTGCACGCGCCCAGGTTTACTCAAGCGAGAGCAATTACGGCACGCGCCAACCAGCTGAGCCGTTGGACAGATGGGCCCGAGGACATGCGAGCTAGTGCAGTACAGCAGCGGGCCTATACCGGAATTTCACTATGAACTTGTTTTAACGAATGGTTGAGGCCTGCGGTGTTAAATGGAGAATTTGAATTATTATTTCTAGACTGGCGCCTTGCCTAGAGGCACACGGTACAAAACAACCCAAATAAAGTAAAACAAAACACAAACGTTGTGATAATAAGAATAAGAATAAGAATAAGAATAAGAATAAGAATAAGAATAAGAATAAGAATAAGAATAATATAAAATAGGATGTTTCACAAAATGCATATTATTGAGTTCCTATTTTTTTTGTTTCTAAGTGGGCTCAAATCTAAGTACACTCACAAATTGTTTATTTGTTTAAAACGGGTTTAGGATTTAAATCGTTCATTCGTTCATTTTATTGGTTACAGTTATTTTAAACGAACAGTGCCATGAGCGCATAAACAACATGAACTTCAGCAGCAGGTACTTGTGCAGCAGGAAACTGTCCTAATTTGAATGTTCCCGCGCAGCAGCAGATGCGGCGACAATAGGGGCCGTGCACTGTGCACGCAGTGAATAATTGCGACCGATTTGAATAACTGTCGCACGTCTGACGCGTGCAAGAAATATCCCAGCTTTCCCAGGCTTTGTGCTCAATGTGGTTACGGAAAACCGTTAGCGGGCCTCCTCCTATTCAATGGGGATTTACTCGTTGCTTGAAGTTATGGGAGCGTCTATAATGAACCCTGGGAAAAGACTCTGGACAACCTACACATGATTAAACCCGATGTGAAGCTATTAATTGCATGTACCCTGCTGCTTGTGGCGGCTATGATGCAGCTGCACTCTTGTTTTAAACTAAATATGTTGTGGCTGAAACAGCAGTAGGCTTATTTCTGTATAGTCATTTATGCCATAGACACATAACCGAAGTGAGGAGATTATATGTAGCTACTATATATATTATACAAACATCTAAATAATCAATAGTTGAAGAGTTTCTTTCCAAAAGACAATTCATCCATTTTGAAAAATAATTGCCAATCATACGGATACAGTGGGTCCAGTCTGTGCAAGCGTTATCATTTTGTTAATGATTTAAGTTTAAGTGGGATGTCACGGTTTTTCAAACGGTGGATATCTTCCTTTTGAACGAAACGCTCCCTCCCAACCTGCTATAATATGATTATAATATCATAATGTTGCTATAAGGACTTATAGAGTGTCTGTAGCACTGCGTAGTGAGTTTAGACACCTTCTCGTGCAATACGTTTTTTTTTTAAAGGGAGTCGGACCACGCATCAGACCCCTCGTGGGAATTTGTCCGTCCCCTCCCCCAAATTAACGTGGCGCGCGGTATCTATGACAGTTGGACCAGTGCAACAGATGGGCCTAGGAGGCACGCGTCGAGCACGAGACGCCCCCCCTTGGGACACACCCAGCAAAAAAGCGCTCAAGCGGAAAGGGATAGACCACTTAATCTGACAGAGTTAAGTGGCAGGAAGTGCTCCTCTGATGTCAGGCTGGACGGTTTGCTGCTGCTGCTGCTGCTGTTGGCTCCCAAAAGCTATTCCATGCAAATAGGAGAAAAATAGGAAGGAAGTGGATATAAATGTCAATGAACACGAGTAAGATATTACTGTTTTAAATATTTTGGATATAGTTGTTCAGAGCCTACCAATTTTAACAATGGATGGCATGTGAGTTAGCCTTTAAAGTGAAAAAGCCCCAGTGACACAAAAATGTTCCGAGCAGATTTTATTGTTAGTTGGTTATTCGTATTACATGTCCCTTAATGTGCTTTAGGTAGCCTCGTGGAAGTGAATCACAGTGCACAACATGACTCCCGAACGCCTCTACAGGTGTACCTTCAGGAATATTATACTTTCCTGCCACCGTTTGGTGATGGGCAGTATTGCAATTCATCACAACATCAGATTCATTATGGTAGATGGCAGCATACAAACAAAAAATATAAAGCAATAGCCTAATATCTTCTGACTTAACCCAGTCTAACATGCAGGACTATCTAGGTTCATATTGAGGAAGGGGTCAATTCTAAACAAAATGAAGAGATATAGGCCTATCATACATATTTGGCAAATGTGGAAGCAAAACGTACCACAACTGAGGAGACTTGTATATAGAGTGATATAGTTTAGGACTCTAAAATGTTATGTCGTGAGCATAGAATTACTAACTATCCGTGTAGAGTGCAGTTCTGAGATATTGTGCATCAAAGATTTGACATATCACATGGCAAAACTGTTCTTGGCCAGGGCCCACTTGAAAAAGAGATGGAAATCTCAACGTGATTACCCTTGGTAAAAGATAAATAAATTTTAAAAAAGAAAATATTTTTATATTAAACCTCAATATAACACCTCTCAACCGTAAAGTAACATTCAAAGATCATACATATGTGGATAACTCAATTTCAATAAAAAAAAACAATTCTGAGAGAGGAAAGGACAGCAGACTGACTCGATATAATGTCAAAATTACTTTGGGTTACATTTAGCAGAGGGTCATTTTTGTACCACGCCACCAGGTGGCCCTGTGCAGTCTGGACGCTGCGGGTGTCTGGTGGTGATGGACGCCCTGCTGCTTTCCTCGTGATATGTAAAATAAATGCTGGTGAAGCTGCATGCAAAACAGACTGGGCGTGTGCTCAAAAAGTCCATTGCTGAATTACAATCTGACCTCCACTACACTTGGATAACATTCTCTCTTATCCCGGGCTTCCGTAGCCCTACTGTCCCTTTAACTTCTGAGCCGATTTCCAGAGACCAGCAACATGTAACAAGCTCAGCGATCCTCCCCCTGATGGATTATTTAACAAGACGAGAGTCCCATGTCGCCATCTGTGTAGGGAGAAAAAACACTACGGAATATTCTCTGAAGCACATGATACGCAGCAGTAATTGTGAGTTTTTACTAGAGGGTAAAAACAAAATACAGGGGCAGCTTTGCAACAAGTGTTCAGCATCCTACACCAGGGAAAGAAGTCAGGTGAGCTCCATCGTTGCGCAAAATAGTAAGCATAGGGAGTTTTTTCGCTCCGATGCAGACTAATAGAATATGGATTAAGATATGCTCGTATTGCAACATGTAAAAAACTTTAGTAGAAATTGTTTAGCCTATGAGAGAAAACGGAGCAAGCCATTTAAGGACGTTCCTCTCTTCTATGAACAGGCTCTCCTTAGGTAAGATGCGATTCCTGGGTTTAGTTTTTCTAAAGAAACTGACCGGATGACTGAGATGAACTGTACACAACAAGAAAATACAACGCTGACCCCATCTACCCACATGGTGAACTAACCGGGCTCAATCTAGGCTACTGGAAGGGAGTTGACTCGCTGCAGCCATGGTGGTGGAGAGGACGCTTCTCGCCGCAAGGCAAGGGGACGTGCAAACTCTCAAAGTGCAATTAGCGTCAAAAGTGCTGAACAACGACGTAAAGGATATGCTCGGGGCATCGCCTGTCCACCACGCCGCCCGGGCCGGGAAACTCACCTGCCTGCGGTTCCTGGTGGAGGAGGCAGGGCTGCCGGGGAACTGCCTGGCCAACAACGGAGCGAGCCCTGCACACGATGCGGCAGCCACCGGCAACCTCGCCTGTTTACAGTGGCTACTAACGCAGGGAGGATGTCGCCCAGTGGTGAGTGCTTGCTCTCTGCCCGACAAAGGGGAGATTGATGTAGGAATTGGACTGTATGTGGACTAGCTGGGGTGGTAAAAAAATTAAATAGCCATGGCTATGGCTGCCATTTTCCACCTCTACCTGCTACTTGCCATGACGCCCCCCTCCTCCTCCTCTTCCTCCTTCTTCATCTGTCCCAACTCCATCATGTCCAAAATCATCCTTCAAGGCACCTGTATCCAGTAATGTGGCTAGGGTTCGACTGATATTGGTTTTTGAATGCAGATATAACTAGACTGAAGTTGCTAATAGACTATAGTTTGTGTCCCTATCCAATGTCTTTAAAGGTTCCATATTATAAAACTTCAAAACTTACTCTATTTATATACATATATGATCAAAGATGTTTAATTGAAATGTTGTGACATGAGTGGTTACATTTAAAGTTATTGCATTTTCCAAAAAACACAATTTTTTCCAGTCAGTTTCAGACCAACTCCAGTTAACAACTGGACTTGGTCCTGATTGGCTCCCCTCACCTCAGAATTCCTGAAATCTGTCCAATCAGGGATCCATTGCTGCCTTTAAATGAAGCATTCACTCACAAAAACATAACTGAACAATTAAACGTCTAAATAAAATGCAAAGAAAATGAAATGTCATTGCAAAGTTTAAAGACTGTTCTTATGTCGCTGTGGTCAGGGAGGAACCTCCATCATATCAAAGGTGGGCGACACTGACTGGCCAGTATATCAGCAAAGTAATATATCAGTCTAACCCTAGCCATGACACACTCTAGTCACAGAGGCTCCGAAAATTGAAAGCCAGACTTTTATTTTCTTGACCAGAAGGATGATTTCTCCACTATCAACAAAAGATAGTTAATAAACAGCTCGACCTCGCCCATGAGGACAGCAACCAGTTTGGCCACAATAGGTCTGTCTTATCGGACCTGTGTTAAGATGTGGTAGAAACACACCACTGCCTTCCCAAGAAAAGAGGTTCTCACAAGATGTTACACATCAGATGAGCCTGAATGCAGTTTTATCATTTATCTACCACTCTGATAGGTTGCAGTGATAACGATAATATATATAATGTATATCACACCAGCTTAAGACATGATAACTGTCATTCATCAATATTTGAAACTGCTGTTCCCAATAAATCAAGTGAACCGATGTAACTGGATGTAATAAGCATTTTGCACATTGCTGGGTTTGATGGTCCTCATTGTAGAGTGAAAATGGATTTGCCAGGTCTAAATTCCTTTCCAAACTGATCTCTCAGTGGAAATAAAATATCAGCCAATTAATGTTGTAATTTCACCCCTTGGAAGCTTGTGGCCACAGTTTGAATCCTACTATGTTGCATTGCCTCACGTTCCTGTGGTAATGAAGTATGCAAAAACAGATTTGCAAACGGAAGAAAACATAAAGCTCACGAAGATTAGAAATAGAATGACATAATAGTAGCTCAGACCAGTTCAGCATGGTGGTGGGGAAAACAGTTTGGATGATGAATTAGGCTAATGGGCTCTTATTTTTCAATTAGCTCCTGCTGGTTGAAACATACCACGTAGTCACACACTTTATTTACTGACCACAAATGCAGCCGGCACTTTGAGGTGGTCCTACTAAAAACTGCAAAGAACTACAAAGTGTACAAAGTTTACCCAAAGTACCCCAGAGTGCCGATCTCAGGTTCTCCTTCAATGAATTTTTGGCTGTCTAAATGTCTTCCCCGGTAGCTGTCATGAATGAATAGAATCACTCTCTCTCTCTAATAGCACACACCCTGTACATACAGTATTATGGCCGCAATGTACAGTGCTGTTCTCCCTATAACTTAAAAAGGATGTAGGCTAGTCCAACAAGAATAGAGATACCATCCAAGAATCAATCAGGCACTTTATCTGGCCCCGTGCAATCTGTGATTCTAAATTTGAAACGGGGAGTAATAAGAGATCTGTCAGCTCTGTACTGTCCCCATCACGTTCGAGGTTTTGAAAGCCTGACGGACCGTAGAAGAGCAACAAAGAGTCCCACATGCCATCCGCTAACTGATAAGCTACTTGGCTGACATTTGGTAAAACTTCTCCATTACCACTAGCAATGCAATCTAGTTGGAAGGTGGTCCGCGTTGGTTTCCAATTTATGTCAGTCTTTTCCTGTATATTATTACACCCCGATCATGAGTTACTCCACTGCCTCAAACTACAACTCTAGCCTGCGTGGATTAAAAGCACCAAAAGTAAACAAAAAGAAAGCATTCACAAATCTTCACATTTTAGCTGTTCATTTGTCGGCCAAACTGTTGATATAAAGACAGTAAGTTACAGGTAAACATGAGTTTAAAAGCAATACGGAAGCTGTAACGTGTATTTTTTATCTTTCCTTTATGATTGTTTTTTTTATCATTAACGAATATGGTCATGAAAAGGATTTGGGGTTTAACCTCTGCAGAAAGGGAACTTGGACTGCTTGCCTTGGTTTCAGATGTGGGTGCAGTCCCTCAAATGAGAGATCTTGTGTGTGTGATGATGCTTTTCTCAAACAGGGGATGCTTTTTGCACATGAGCCAAGTAAGAAGATATTTTCCACAGATCTAAAATGTGGCCTGTCCCCTTTCTCAGGGGCCCCGTGCTCTGGAAGTAAATTTCCTATTAATTTTCTCCATAGACATTTAAGAAAATCCCGATATGAAGAGTTTTAAGCTTTGAACCGAACCAACCAGCCACCAGTTGAATCATGAACTTATAATAATTAATTATAATTGATTCAGAGAAAAAAACCTAAATGAAAAACAAAAACATGATAATATAGCAGTGATTACGGTTTTGTAATTATTTTTGCCCCTGTGCACACTCTGGTCCTCATCTCTAAGAAAGACATCCTGTCTGACATCAAAACCTCGGTGGAGCGGAGCCAGTCACTGATACCGGCTTCTAGCTGACTAACGTTACTTCACTGTGGTCTGGCTACCAACCAGCTTGGGACTGAGTCTGGTAGCCAGACCACAGTGAAGTAACGTTAGTCAGCTTACATGAGTGCGTTTCTATGGTAATGGTGACGACGTTGGTGGGAAACGCTATAGCTTGTGGGTAATGTAGTATTTTAGAAGGAAGTGAACACAATGTCTTAATGAAGTTGAAATCAGATTGACTGGCTTCTACAGCAACATATCATCACTGGGTGAAAACCTTACATCTCATAAACTTGTTTTCAGATTGATCACCATGCATCTTTGAGTTTATCAAATGGGATTGAAAGAGTTTCATGAGCCCAGGGGTGGTGGAATTTTCTCACCCTGTAGAAGGCCATGTCGTCCTTCAAATTAAGATAAAACATGAAAACCATACAAGGTTTCACAACCTGATAGGTCATGGTAAGTCGACCTTACACCATTAAAACGTTATGGCTAATAACCAAGCTCTATTGCTGCTCTGTCTGATTTGCAGGATAGGGACAGTTCCGGCGCCACCGTTCTCCACCTTGCATCCCGCTTCAGTCACCACGAGCTCACCGATTGGCTGCTGAAAAGTGGGGAGGTGGACCCCAGGGCCTCCACGGACACCGGCGCCCTGCCCGTTCACTACGCTGCTGCCAAGGGAGACCTGCCCTCCCTCCGCCTGCTGCTGGCACACAGCCCAAAGTAAGAGCAAGACGACGCTTCTCGCTTTCCAGCATGGTGCAAGGCACTTTCTGATTGGGGTATACATTTCTAGTGTTCAAACAAATGTTCAAATTCTCACCTAACTCAAATTGTGAGCTCTAAATTGTTGGAGATTTCTTCAAAAGAAATCTACCACGCACACCATTCTCCATTGGTATTTTCATTTTATTGACTTTGGAAGAAAGGGAGATGGTTATAGGCAGAGGGGCAACTGAGGTGGTGCAAGACTCAGTACCCATTCACACAGGGAAGTTTGAAAGTAGGTTATGAAGAGCTACTGAAATAAACAAAAATGTAGTATTTTATCTAAATATATTTCTATCTACATTGATCAGTGCTAAAATCTATAGCCTCTGTAAGCTGCTTTCTATCAGCATGTCTCTCTGGAGCTTTTGATGCCAAATTTAGCAGATTTCAGCCTTGAGCAGAAGGGACCTATTGTGAGTAATTGAACTGAAACTGAAATACAGCCAGTTTTGGTCAGTAGAGTGGCTTTTGTTTGGTCAAAGGGTTCAGTAGGACTTCCTACTATATTAGTGCCAAGGAATCTGAACCTTGACTTTTAGCTGTGGACCAGTCTACACCTCTAGATCAAATCTCATGTAGAAGAAATTTAGTGGTTCCATTTCCCCAAAATGTTTCCAACTCTCCTGGTTGCTTGTTCATTTTTTGTCACGATGACAAAATGTGTGTGTGTGTGTGTGTGTGTGTGTGTGTGTGTGTGTGTGTGTGTGTGTGTGTGTGTGTGTGTGTGTGTGTGTGTGTGTGTGTGTGTGTGTGTGTGTGTGTGTGTGTGTGTGTGTGTGTGTGTGTGTGTGTGTGTGTGTGTGTGTGTGTGTGTGTGTGTGTGACTACCCCTAGATGATTGTCATTGTTAATCAGTGCCATGTCAGAGCACCCGTGGCCCATAGAGATAACACTGGCCCCTATGGCCCATATGTTTGCCATGGACACGACACGGAAGCCTAAATCGAGCACTGAACACACAACGCTGAAACAAGAGGCAGCGGACCCCAGGTCTGGTCTGCAGGTTTTTATCTCAGTTAAAGTCAAGCAGGGTTCGGGTCAAGTCAGCTCAAGGTGTAGGTTTTCTTACAGCAAACACTAGAGAGGGTGGTCTTCACTGTGATTACAGGTATGAAGATGATGCAGCGCCCAAGTACCTGCATTCACCATAAAGACTGTCTTCAAGGGCATGGTGGGGGGCGACTAATGTGTCCTGTCTGAAAATGAGTATACATACAAGAACAAACACTCTATTATCATTATGACGGATGGAAAGTTTCTATAATAGATACTCAGACGGTTGCTCCACTGTTGTTACCCCATGTGGGCGAAAGTTGCCAAGTAGGCTAATAATCTGTTGCTTCATTACTGTTGTCTGTACAGAGCCATATCCTGTCACACAATGGTCTTATTCCAATATATTAACCTGTGGAAAAGTATTTAAAAAAGTAGTACAAAATAATTCCTCTGTAAGTACTACTAGGAATGTGTCATGTGCTTGCAAGAGTGTACAAATACAATATAAGTGTTTCCATCAAGGACTAACACAGCATTTATGTACTTGCACTGCTTTTCCACACCATTTTATCACCACTGTAAAGGAAATAAAGGAAATTGTTTTTTATATTCCAAGTTAAAACACCTGCCTAGTGTTTGTCATGTTTTATGGTCTCTGACATGGCAGCCTTCCACTCTTTACAAAAGCAAATGCCTCATTTGTATTTCACAGTTTTGGTATTTCCCTGACGCTCTCGTCTAGAGCAACTACAGAGAGTGAGACGGGTAGGGGATCGGTGTCTCACTCAAGGACATTTCAGTAGGACGCTTGTCTGTCGATGGACACCAGAAACATGCTGTTGTTACTTAAATGATTTATTTTTATGTAGCAGCATTACAGTGAACACAGTACAGTAACAATGATATCAGATCTCACTGGGTAACTTTAAATAAGCAAGGCTAATGGCACTGGTTATCGCTATTGATTTTCCTTTTCCGCTTAGCATTATTGATAGCAGCACCTGTGGCAGTCATAAAGGAATAAAAATGGAAAATACCCAGATAGCTGTTGAGCCTGCGGTGGATGCTCTCTGCCCGTGTGTACCTCAGCCATCAACAGTGACTGCTGACCACTGCCATAAAGTAGTAGAGATAGATAAAAATGTAATGAATTTATGACACGGCCTTGAAGCTAAACAGGAGTTTTGTTCGCTTAAGTGTTTGTCCGTTTGCTTTGACATTGACCATCTTAGGAGGACAAGGAGCTTGTGGAGGCGCTAACCTCGGGCCCCCAGGCCTCCGATATCATCTGGGTGCACCCCAGACAGGTGCATAGCTGCTGAAAATTTAATGGGCCTCAGGGACATGGTAGCTCCCTGATACCTGGGCTCCATTCACCCCTCTGCATCCCCCCCTCCCACCGCTGCTGTTTACCACCGTCTCCACAGTGACACACAGTAGCGCCAACTGGCGATAAGATAATGAGGAAAACAAATACGTTTGAATAGAGGGGCTGCTTTCTAGCCGCTAGCTCCGGGGCTTTGTTTAGAATGGGACTATGCAGCAGGGAGATAGCATTCTTGTTTCAGGGTTTATTACATGCTGCAAATGTTGTATCGCCGAGTTTTCAGAGGTAATTGGATGGTTTGGAGATTGTTCTGCTGTAGAATTTACAAGGATAGCATGACCCCTGTCTTCTGTCTTACACAAGCACTTTGATGAGTGGTGTCCTCAATAGAGTAATGAATGTTATGAGAATGTTATTGCACATAGGTAACAGTAGGACACATTAGGGTTCCTCTAAAAACCTGGAGAAGTCATAGATTTCCAGTCCATGTGCATGTAGTTTTGGAAATGTCATTGACATTTGTTGCTGCTTGTTGATCCACTTCCCTTTGAGGAATAAAAACCCCAATCAGAAATGTCTTGATAGTATCAGTGCTACATGATAATAAGACCTGGGACATTCAGATCAGATATTCAATGTAAACATGCAGCATAGACAGTGACAAATATTGGTCATGGAAATTGCGCTATTTGTCATGGAAGAGTCTTGGAGACGTCGTGGAATTTGATGTAGGAACCCTTGTTGCATTTTCCGGTTTGCAGCAGGACAACCCACAGGTTTCTCTTGTCATTTACCGGCTTCTTCCTTGCTATAAAAAGACAAGTTGCTTCACAAGTGGTACAAAAAGACCAAATCCATTTCAATTTCACACCCATAACCTCTTAGACTTTGAAAAGCTGAAAGTGAAGGCTGATATTACCAATATTTTAGATCTGTCTAATTCTACTGGCAACATCCACTGATGTTACACTAGCATTATTTTATTATATAATAATTGCATTTGTGTAAAAGGATTAAAATATTACACAGCTACTTGGTGAAAGGCTCCTACAGAACAGTTGGGCTGCTGTAAAGGCCTTTTGTTGTCAATGGCATGCAGACAGGTCTACTGTGCTCTGTGAAGTGAAGCCGAGAGCGACGAGGAGCGTGCCGCCATGAACATGCATTCATCTGTCGGCAGTGTGCTCCTCATCAGGCTATCGCTGTCTTGTTTGTGATACAATTGGGACGGCACAGATGCGGATTTGCTTCCAGATAGTGCTTGTTAGATTTACGAGGCACTTCTGAATTGGAGGTTTGTTCAAGCTCCCCTCCCAGTGAAGCAAAACCAACAGGCTAATGTGCTGTGTCTCCCCCGATAGCCTTAGTACACAAAAGGCTGAATGAACGAGAGGGAGAGGGAGACAGGTTATGCAATCAATTAGTACAGATTAACATCTTTGGCCGAGGCATAATTCCAGCATGAGGTTGAGCAGAGGGACTTCTGCAGCAGGATATTCTAGAACGTGAGATGTTCAAGCTACTAGCTACACGGGGAAATCACCGGGGTTAGGATTTGGATTAGTTTATCTTGGACTTTCCCATGTCCCCTTTACCATACTCTGTTACAGCACAGCAGCCAACGTGTCTGACTCAAAAGGTTTTCATATGCTCTAGGGTAGTAGTTGGTGTTAGCAAATAGTCACGTCTGTACCCTGAATCCATGTGTATCCGAGCCTCTGTTGTCACAGCAATGTACAGCGAGAATGACGGTAAGCTAGAAAAGATAATAAAGATGACTAATAAACAGAGTAGGCAGTGTCACATGTGGGTGTATGAAGTCAAAACCTTCAATAGCAAGTGCTCTTTGGTGTGAGGTAACTGGAATTAAAGAACAAAACAAAAAATCCAAGGTACTCTTCATAGAAAAAGGTTAAAAGGGTTTATTCCATTTTCAAAGATGAACCTTG
Source organism: Hoplostethus mediterraneus (assembly GCA_034670385.1). Lineage (NCBI taxonomy): Eukaryota > Metazoa > Chordata > Actinopteri > Trachichthyiformes > Trachichthyidae > Hoplostethus > Hoplostethus mediterraneus. The sequence goes on along the minus strand of JAXDDW010000001.1, from coordinate 16,018,606 downwards.
AATTGTTTGAAGCTCTGTGCTCCCTGATGAAGACCAATGCCGAAGCTCGTTAGAGCATTGTGAGTTTTTAAACCTTGGGTTTCTAAAGATATGAGTACCTTTTATGCTTCAGATGAGTTATCACTTCTATAAAGCGAATCTCAGTTGGATGGAAAGGTTAAAAGAAAGTTATGAGTTCATAAAGTCAGTCTCAGGTTTATTGTCAGTGTAGCGGCTCAGAAAAAAAGCATTGATTCTGTTGTTTCCAGCTTTGGAAAAGAGTTTTATAAGCTCACAAACAACCCAGACCAGAGTAGCACATGTGAATTGTTGGGTGGTATTCTGCTTTAAGTTGGGGAGTATGGAGAGTATGGGATAAGTAGGTACTCCACAGTGCACACACATTTTGTTCAGCTCTAATCTTCTTAATAACAAAGTGGTACAAGTTGAAAAAACCCTGTTCTGGTCTCCCACACAGGAGGTTTAAACTCACAACATGACATATGCCATTTGTTCACTGCTTTTATCAAAAGTGCCTTACAGTACCATGCAATGTACATACAACAGTAGCCTCTATCAGAAGATCATCCGTAAAATGTGAAATAGTAATTCACCAGATTGAACTAGATTTGTAATCTGTAAAATCCCTCCAAGTTACACACACAACAACACTCTGATCAAACTGTGTAGGAGGGCTGTAGTCGGTGCAAAGCATATAAATTCCCCACCACATTCTTCATTATTTAGACAGGAACAGCCTTTGAGAAGGCAATGAGCCTTTATCAGGCGAGGAGACCATTAGTGTGACATCAATTACTTTGCTAGTAATGAAGATAACCTTCGCCTTTGTTGCCGAGTACATGGGGTGAGGGGAGGGGGTGAGGGGGCAGCGGACAGACAATTACTGAGGTAAATAACTCATTGGAGCTGAACTGGAAATATATCAAATGTCTGCTACTTTGGAGTGTGTGTTTTTTCCTTTGAGTGACAAAGTGATTGGCAAGGTATCGGCCGCCGTGGCACTTTGTATTCGCGTCGTCACACAAGGATAACCTCTTTCTTAAGCCCTTTGAAATCTACACCCGGACTCCAAAAGCACTTCTTTGGTGAAGAGTGTTCAAGCCCATGTGCATCTGAGAGTCCTGACAACTGGTAGTACTTTGTTTTATGGATCGTATCAGTCTGACCATGAAAACGCCAGACTTTGCCATTATCGCCGCGTTTGGTGCTGATGATAAAATACAAGCTTCTCGCCAATATACACCCTGGTGTGCAGGTGAACTCCAGCCCACTTTGGTTACACTCATGAAAAATTAACCCATTTGCCCACTTCCTGATGACAGAACTGCAGATTACTTCCCCTTCTTATTTTGAAATATTTACCATGTGCCTGTTTTTAGCTGGAGCCTTTCCCTTACTCACCCAAGCACGCCTCCACTAACCTTTCTCCCCAAAGACACACGGCTGGCCATCAGACCACGTGTCTGATTCCGCCGTTTTTTCGTTTGCCGACCAATGTCTGCAGAAGATGTGTTATTTCAAGGCCGCATATCTCTTTTGGCTGTCGACGGCTAAACGCTTGAGCACCAGAAATAAACAGGCAGCTTAACGTGTTGGATTTGGACCAGAACGTAACCTCATCCACACCTAGTATTAATGCGGGGTCTTTAGTCGGTGGAGTTTTTGGCTTTGATCCACAACCTCTTGAGGGAAAGCTTGCCAGGGTCATGTTTGCATTTACAGTAGCCACCCCCTCCGCTTAAACCCCACCCCCCTCTTCACCCTAATCATCCTCTCTCTTGGCCATTGGTGATGCTTCGTTAAGCACAAAGCAAGGCAGGCAAAGCCACTAGAGCGCTGATCCTCTTAGAAAACTTGTCGCTCATTTGTCAGTGTCCAAATAAAGCATGGCCTCATGGGATTTAGAGGGAAAGCGCTTGTTCACTCCCTGACCTTCCGCTGTTACTGCAAAGATCTGGCACAAGGAGGGGTCATTGGATGAGTTTTCCCAGGGGAGGTGGGGCTAAGGGCCTTTAGACCCGGAAGGAGAGCTGGATTTGGCTCCTTGTCCTTACTTGTTTGTCTGTCTCAAAATAGCTTACCTGTGTGTACACTTTATGACCAAAAGTCAGTGGACACCTGACCGTCACACCTATATGAGCTTGCTGGACATCCCATTCTAAAACCATGGGCATTAATATGGAGTTGGATCCCCCTTTGCGGCTATAATAGCCGCCACTCTTCTGGGAAGGCTTTCCACAAGCTTTTGCAGTGTGTCTGTAGGAATTTGTGCCCATTCCGCCAAAAGAGCATTTGTCAGGTGAGGCAGTGATGTTGGACAAGAAGGCCTGGCTCGCAATTGGCGTTGTAATTCCTCCCAAAGGTGTTCAGTGGGGTTGAGGTCAGGGCTCTGTGCAGGCCAGTCGAGTTCCTCCACACCAAACTTGTCTAACCATGTCTTTATGGACCTTGCTTTGTGCACAGGGTCCCCAAACTGTTGCCACAAAGTTGGAAGTGCCCAGTTGGCTAAAATGTCTTGGTTTCCTGTAGCATTAAGATTACCTTCACTGGAACTAAGAGGCCAAGCCCAAACCCTGAAAAACAGCCCTAGACCATTATCCCTCCTCCACCAAACTTCACAGTAGGCACTATGCATTCCTGGTAGGTAGTGTTCTCCTGGAATCCGCCAAACCCAGATTCGTCCATCAGACTGCCAGATAGTGAAGCGTGATTCATCACTCCAAAGAACACGTTTCCACTGCTCCAGAGTCCAGTTGCAGCGTGCTTTACACCACTCCAGACGACGCTTGGCATTGCGCATGGTGATGTGAGCCTTGCGTGCAGCTCCTGGGCCATGGAAACCCATTTCATGACGCTCCCGACGCACAGTTCTTGTTCTTGTTGCTTTGAGAGGCAGTTTGGAGCTCTGTTGTGAGTGCTGCAACAGATGATTGCCGATTTCTACGTGTTACGTGCTTCAGCACTCGTTGGCCCTGCTCTGTGAGATTGCATGGTCTACCACTTCATGGCTGAGCTGTTGTTGGTCCTAGGCGCTTCCACTTCACTTCGTGGCATCCAGAGCCATGTTTAAAGTCACTGTGCTCTTTACGATCCAGTCTGAATTCTAAATGTTTGTCTATGGAGATTTCATGGCTATGTGCTGGATTTTATGCATCTTTTAGCAATGGGTGTGGCTGAAACACCTGAACTCAATAATTAGTAGGGGTGTCCACTGTCTTTTGGCCATATAGTTGAATTCAACAGAGGCATGTTTTCTTGTCACACTTCTGCTGTTATAATGTCCAATGTTATGTATTGACTGATCATGCAGAGGGTTAGACCAATGTATTGTTTTTCTGATATACTCGTCTAATATTTGCCTTTATCGGCCAGTCACTGTTGCCTAATGCTGATATGATGGAGGTGAGGATATGATTTTAAACAGATTCAGGGGTTCACCTGCAATGATACCTGCCGCACCCTGCCTTAAAGAGCTGCCAACCAAACTAAGAAACAACACTCATATTTCAAAGAGACATATCAGGAATCTGTTGGCACTGATGCAGACTTGACATGTTTATTGCATTGTCAGGGAGAGATGACCAAAATGACCCCACAGTACTTTAATGTAGTTGAACTTCTGTCCCAACATTAGTAGTTTCAGCTGAAACTGGTGGGGCGGGTTGCAATATGTGATATTTTTTGAAGATGTTTTATGACTCATTTTAAACCAAGACAAATTGACTGGCCCTTTTGCTGTCGAGGCTTTGGAAGGCCTTGCCTGAGGAGTTTGGGCCAGAAAAATCAGTATCATCTCTTAAAATACTTTTAAAGAGGTTTAAGAGGTTTTACAGGTTTTTATATAATTTGTATATAATTTGTACTTACTGTATTTTATTTGTTGTCTTTGCCCTTCTCATTTTTCTGCAATACTACCGTCCATCTTCTCTGTCATTCTGTGCTTCCAGACTTCAAATTCCCAACACTTTTTAATTGATGTCAAGCATTTTTACTGTTTATTATATAGGGTTTTATTTATTATTGTTTTCTTACTTGTAAACCACTTTTTAAAGGTGCTACATGAATGAATTAATTCTTGTAACATGAACGTAAAGTAATACCCATAATCAGAATCTGACAGTCAATAATTTTGCCTCCTGTACATCTTCATGATTTCACAGCAAAAACAACATAATTTCACTACACTGTCTCAATACTGTCAAGTTTAAGGTACTTTAGACAGTAAGATAGATAAACCTTTGACCTACCTGCTGCTATTCTATCAGTCTCAGGACCTTTTACACAGAAATACTCTCAAATAAGATCTTTTTCATCTTACTCTTTCATTTCCTACAGTGTTGTCAATTCCCAAACAAAGAATGGTGCCACACCCCTCTACCTGGCCTGCCAGGAGGGTCATCTGGAGGTCGTCCAATACCTGGTCAAGGATTGTGGGGCGGATCCAAGCATCAGAGCCAATGACGGGATGACGCCTATGCATGCCGCTGCCCAGATGGGCCACAACACTGTCATCGTCTGGCTGGTATGTTGACGAACACAGACCGACTCAAGTTGAACCAATGTGGGGACGTTTCAGACCATGACAGTAACTTTTGTCCTTATCCCCCCCCCCCCTCCAGATGAGTTTCACAGAGATCAGCCTTGCAGACAGGGATGATGACGACGCCACAGGCCATGCACTTTGCCGCCAGTCGTGGCCATGCCAAGGTGCTCAGCTGGCTGCTGCTGCATGGCGGCGAGATTGTCACTGACAGCTGGGGAGGGACCCCGCTACACGACGCCGCCGAAAACGGCGAACTGGAGGTGTGTGTTCGTGTCTTTTGTCTTACAGTGTTCAGAGTTAAACTGGATGTTATGGTCACACTTCCTCATAGTTTGATATCAATTTAGATAGCTGGAAAGAATCACGAGGCAGAAATGCTTCCTTAAGTGGAACTGCTGGAGTGGATTGGAGTGGATTATGAGGATGCAACAATCTCTCAGGGTAAAATATGACCACACTTTGACCAGTAAACATATAATATAATATAATATAATATAATATAATATAATTTTATATTATAAAATATATTATTATATTTTTTATAATTATTTTATAATATAATATACAAATATATTTTATATACATATTATAACGACATGATGGTTTGGTCAGATAGACTTTTATCATGTGACCTCAACTTCCTGGGTTTGAGTTTGGCTCAGGACCTTTGTCGCTTGTCATCCTTCAGTCTTTCCTGTCTCTCCATTGTAAAACAGTCTAAAAATTGACCTTTAATCAGACAGAAATACAAGAAGAAAAGGGTAGTATAAAAATAGGGTTCATGAAGTAATCCATCAAGGCTTGGAATCAGTTTGCCATCTATCACCTATCTGTCACATATCAGCATGTTAGCATTAGGATGTATAAGCATGTTGCATTCAACATTGTTGTGTTTGATTGTTTAGGTGGGTTTTTAGCAGACCAGGGAATTTGTTTGTGCAGAACATTAGTTTTCAGCAGTGCTTCTATTTTCTTTTCATTATTAGCAATATAATTATTATTATTATTATTATTATTATTATTATTAGTAGTAGTAGTAGTAGTAGTAGTAGTAGTAGCAGTAGTAGTAGTAGTAGTAGCAGTACAAATGAATCCTTAAGCCTTTGTAAGCCACACGTTTGTTCCTTGCCACAGTACAGTTAGCAGTATAATTCTGTATTATGTCTAGTTGTCTTTGCATTAAACCATCTATTTTGAATGAATGCCCACTGGCATTATGGTATTGCCGCTCAACCCCTGCTACTTTGACTAACATTAAGTGGTTATGTCTGGTCACTCATCAGTATCATCACCAGAGAGGATTTACTGTCTGATATTTACTATCCATGACGGTTATCACAGAAAGCTGTTGGGATTGAACTGAGAGGGAATCGACCCAAACCCTGACATGCAAGGTGCTGGTCCAAGGTTAGGAATTGTTGAGAACAGCTTAAAGCTCCCCGGCGTGGAGTACATCATTGGTTTAAAAGGCAAAGCCTGAGCTTCGTTTTGACTGGGACTGTGATTGGTGGAAATGATCAGACCTCACTTTTTGAAATGCTTTCTGTGGTTTAGGAATTTGAAAGTGGTATTGGACTTGAATTCAACCATGAGTCAATATGGGAACACAAAGCTCACTCAGTAAGCACAACAAGCTTAGCCTGGCTTTGTTTTAGCACAGATGATGGTTTGCTTGGTCATTAACAATGACCAATGATATTTAGTTTTCTGTCCTCTAAGATTGATTCAGAGAGAATTGTAAGCAGTATTGTGTCCTGTGTCAAGTCTGTCCTGATGAGACCTGTCTGATATCAGTGAATGATGGGACTCAACTGATCATCCACAGCCTTGTTGTGTTACTGTATTTTCACTGAGTGAAGCTGATGAATGCTGACTCTCACATTCACTCACATTTATTCTATTCTCTATTTTCCTTCTACTTCTCTTTATATCTTACTTCTACCCACTCTTTCTCTTCTGTCCTCTGTCCTCTCTCTCTCTCTCTCTCTCTCTCTCTCTCTCTCTCTCTCTCTCTCTCTCTCTCTCTCTCTCTCTCTCTCTCTCTCTCTCTCTCTCTCTCTCTCTCTCTCTCTCTCTCTCTCTCTCTGTCTCCAATCTCCAGTGCTGTCAGATCCTTGTCGTCAACGGTGTTGACCTGGGCATCAGGGACCAGGACGGCTTCTCGGCAGCGGACCTGGCCGAATACAACGGCCACTCCCAGTGTGCCAAGTATCTGCGCACTGTGGAGAATATGGTGAGAGACCCCAGCCATGCTCCATATTATTATGTCCTGCTCACACCTGCACTTACATAGCAGGAGATTTCATTAGTACAGGTGCTGATAGAGGTGACCTGTGTCATTTGGGCAGTGAGTGGGGAAACTGGTCTGATGCCATGTGATGGACCAATGCCCTATTAAGACATGATGTATTTGACCTGTACATGAACATCCTCAAAGCCAAGATAAGCCATAATAAGTAATACATGTTTTCCAGGTAGCAGGTTCATCAGGTTCATCTGAAAATGTTTTCTGTGAACGTGGTCCAACTGACGTACACAAACACATTCATTTTCTCAACTCATGTTAAGTCCTCAGCAGCTTATACTCTCTTCCCCAGTTAAATTACACCAGCTTATTTGATGATGAAATAATGTATAACACCACAGGCACAGCTTCGAAGGCGAGATGAGAGACTGAACTGCACCCCCCCCCCCCACCCCCCTTTCCTCATTAATTCTAGCTAATGTCTTAGTTTGTCCCCCTGGAGTTGAATTGAAAGCTTGAAAAACACACTCAAGCCAAGACTGTGTGAACTGCAGCAACAACACACCATTCACTGAGCCAGCATGCCCCTTGACAGACACCAGTATTTCTCTGCTAATGACTAGTAGCTGTTGCCACTTGGCATACTGTGGCCCTCATGGCTCCGATGCACTCAAATCCCTGAGAGGCCTCGAGAAATAATAACATATTTCCCCCTCCTTGCGCTCTTTCCCTTGAGGGAAGTTGGCAGATTGAGTCCTGTGCTTGGGAAAAGCAGAAGACCCAAGAGGCTTTTTGATCAGCTGTGAGCTGTGTCATTAAAGCGCAATAATTAAACCCATAATGCAACTGTTCCCCTTGTGCAAATCCTCTGGGACCGAGGCATAGCGGGAGTTAAGGATTTCGCTGTCAGACTCCTCACAGTGCATTTGAGACATTAGGAACATCGACTTTATAAGGCTTAGTTTAAATCTTAAAACATCAGTGTAAAAGCTGTCCTACGTAATGACATTTTCTACCTACCATGTTTTAATACACAGTAATCAATTAGAGATATGTTTTTTTATTCTTAGTGTAGAAGTCATGTCCAAAGAAAATGTAAGTCCAATACAAAAGATTTCATGCCTAACCGCGAGCTCCTTCCTCTGCCAGAGCGTGGAGCACCGCGTGCTGTCCCGCGATCCCTCGGCTGACCTGGAGTACAAGCAGCCAGACTCGGGCCTCTCTTCCCCGAACACCACCATGCCCCCTGCCAACCAGCCGGCACACTTCGACATCAATTCGCCCTCCAGCTCCCTGTCCAACTACGACTCAGCCAACTCCAGCCAGACCAGCACCGGGGAGAAGAAGAGCAGCCCGCCGCCCGCACCGCCCGGCCAGCTGAACACAGTCACAGGTCTGGGGCCCAGTGAACACAATTAAAAAATATATATTGAATTTTGTTGTCAGAATATAACAATAAGAATAGAACATTGTCATACTTATATATTTTCGTTTCATTTTCCTTTTTTTAAAATTTAAATGAATTCAAAATCTCACTTTAATTGATTCATTCTGTACTTGAGGTCAATTAAGTCCAACAAGCTGATGAGCAAAACACTTGAAATAAACATAAAGTACAATATTAAAAACTGTTTTTTATCAGCTCACAGTCAATTTTGGATGAAACACATTATGTTGAGTGTGTTGGTCACCATGTTGCCATGAATCCTACAGTGACGATTATAGCTCCAGTGGTGGGAACCTTCTCAACTCAGTGGAGTGGCACTAATAACATGCAACAGTTTGTCACATTTGCGTGCCATACTAGTGCTGCACCCTAGTGGTGTGTGGGCAGATAGTTTGTTTCAGATAGGGTTTCAGATGTGGTCATGTTCATGATTCCCAGTTGAGTAAATTGTATGTAGTAAATATTTATTAAAGGTGTATTAAATGCTTTGATTTCCCTCTTTAAACCAGTACAGCATTTTTGTATCTGCGTTACTGATCCAGGAACATTGAATTCCTTGTCACAGGTGCATCAGAGTCGGCCATGACGGACATGCAGGCCTACATGGACATGCTGAACCCGGACATAGGGTCTGACGCCCCCAAGAAGGACGTCTCCCCCCCCGAGCTCCCGCCACCACCAACTTTCCCACCCCCGCCTCCCCCGCAGCAGACCCCGGTGCCCCCTCCACCGCCCAGCTACCCGGCACCGCAGCCCCCTCAGGACAAGGGTTCGGACGAGTACCTGAAGGTGAAGAACAACCTGCGGCACGTGGACTCCAAGAAGGAGGAGGTAAGGGGCGTGGTGGAGAGCAGGGTCCTTGCGCCATCTTGTTCCAGACAAGATGAAGCTGTTTGTGACTTGTAGAGGCATTATGGCTTTTCTCATCGAGAGGGAAAGCTGTAACTCTTAAGGATTAGAGTGACAGGCTGCTTGTCATTGTTTGTGCTTGTACATCAAACTGCCTCACTGTATAGGAATACTAAGTAGGCTCTCATGCTAGCGTCCATTTTTAGTTTGAAGATAGTCTTACTGATTACATACAAGTAGATAGCCGAGTCAGTTACAACTTCTATATATCTATTATGATTTCTAAGTTTCTGGAAAATGGTGTTGCTTAAAAGTAGCTCTATGCAATCCTCGAAAAGGAAAAGTAGTGGAGGAGCCAGGGTGTTACAGGGTTACTGTGTTACTGTAACCAGGGTTACGGGGGCCGATTGGGGGCCATTTTCCCTTACGCATGACTAGTCAGTTTGGCTAGTGCTCTTGTGCAACAATGTCCCTTGTCCCAAATGCCGACAATGTTGTTATTGTGCTAGCGTGGCTAACGAGGCTAACGAAGATGCTCATTACCCGGACGGGCCTCCCGAGTTGGCGCAGACAACGATGCTGTGATGGGTCTGATGCTAATTCCAGTAATTGCTCTGGCCACAGACCATCCAAAGTGTGTTTCAAGAGTTGACGAGCGGCTTGAGGCTGTCACTTCCCAGCTTGAAGGGGGTAGAGGGGTTTTTACATTGGGAGAGGGTTCTGGCAGCTCTGTGCTATACTGTGAAGTGCAATTAGGACTATGATGGTGTCTTCCAGAATGACAACGCCCCTATCAGCAAGACACTCATAGCCACCCGGTCGTCTGAACAGGGTTACAGTTATAGTTTCAATTATGTCATGATATAGATGATCAGTTAGAGTCAATATGCTGGTGACAATCATTTCCCTCTAGGAGAAGAGTGGACCAAATCATGCCTCATAAAGCACTCCACACCATGAGTGGAAGCCACTTTATGTCAGTATTTACATTTTTTGAATCACGCGGTGTGTTTGTCAGATAGAAAACTTGTCACTGCACAGCCAGCTGACTCACATTAATCAAATAAAATCGTCAGAGAAAGAAAGAGGAAAGAAAAGAGGCTTTGCTTGCTCTCTGTTATGCAAAGTCAATTGTTATTAGTAAGTCCAAAGGTAGCTATTGAGACTGTGCAGTGTCTTGTTGCCATAGTGTATCCAAGGTGAGTCATCAAGGTGTGTGTGTGTGTGTGTGTGTGTGTGTGTGTGTGTGTGTGTATGTACCGTCAGGCATGTGGGGGAGGGTTTTTAATTAGTGACGCCCCTTCCCTTCTCCATACCCAGGTGAGCAGCCCAGGGCGCGCCGTCATTAACAATTAAACTAAATTGTTGCCTCCCCTTGGAACACACACACACACACACACACACACACACACACACACACACCAATAGAATAAAGATCTGTGTGTACCATATACTTAGGGAAAAACAATCTGCCCTGGGCGCCATAGTAACAGGGCAGTGTAACCCCATCCAGAGATGCAGCAGATCAGAGAGACCAATCTCACTACCTGTGGACTCAATCCAGCTCGGCATGACTCAACCTAATTACAAAATAAATCATTTTCCAGTCTGATAGTGTGAGGAACCTAGTGAATGTGGGTCTTAGTGAGTGATTTAATATCTCGGGGGTTGAGTTTTCCTTTCATGATGTTGTATAGCTGTTCTTTGACTCTGCCCGCCCCCCCGAAACTCATTTGTCTGTGTTTGCTTTGTGTAGACCGGCCATACAAATGACTGCTTTGCCTCCCATGTTTTTTGGCTCTTAGACGTAGTCCCCCTAAAAAACGTGGGCTCCGAAAGCTCGGGCCATCAACAGTATTTTGTGCCATTCGTACTGCCAGTGCAGAACATTGTGATAATCCGTAAACCTGAGAGATCCCAGCGTGGCCGGCCGTGGCGAGGGCAGCACCTGGGTCTTTTTTTTTTTTTCCTCTCTGCGTTTTGCATAAGAGACGCTGGGGCGGGGCTTGGGGAGTGGTTGGTCGGTGGGCCGGTGGTGACATCACCGTCGCCGCTGTGGCCCGGCCCGATAGGTTATTGATGAGGCCTGTGGGTAAAGTGAGAGGGCAGGTAGAGTGACAGACTCAGAGCTGAGAGGAGGTGATCTGGTGACAGCTCGCCTCGGTGCACCTCTGGGCTCCTGGCTTGAGGCTCCGCGAAGACCGGAGGGTTGCGGGAGAGGGACCGCTGACTGCTCAGGTAAGCTGTTGACAGGAGCGAGGAAAAACATGGTTGGTCGCGGTAGTGATGTCGTGTAAGCGGTTTTTGCTGCGGGTAGCCGCGTTATACAGGCGAGCAAGCAGAGTTTGGCTTATCACCAGATGATTGAGCTTTAAGGTTGTATGTTGAATGTGTGTATTGTCAAGTATAAGCTGTGTCCCTTTCTTTGCACGAAACCTTTCAATGGTTTGTAAATGATACAAACAGCCATTATGACGTTTCATACTTGGAGGCTCATGCAACCACATGTAAAGGTGTTGTATTACTCTGTATTACTCTGTTTAGCTCAGACTGTTGAGCTAAACAGCCTTTGATTTTGCTTTTAAAATCATCATAGTGTACTGATCTGTGTAATGAGAATTATAATGTGTGTGTGTGTGTGTGTGTGTGTGTGTGTGTGTGAGGGGTGGGAGGGTGGGTAGCTGAAATGCTTTGTACGCCGGCTATTGTTGGCCCACCTCCCAGGAGGATGACAGTCAAACCATCTGTAGCTGCCCCTGCTCACGTTACCCTCCCACCCGATGAGTGCTCAGGGACCATTCCTTTGACAGCAAGACATGAGTCAACAAAACGAAAACAGGCGTAGAAGAACTCAGAACACAACACCACAAAGGAGGGAAGGTCAGGGGTTAGCTGTCAATTATCTCCGCTCGCATTGACACTATCTCGGACACCGGGACATCTGCTTGACGTCTGACGCTCCCGTCTGCGTGTCACGAGAAGTCACGATCGTGGGGGTTAAAATGTAAACGAGTGCATTTGCTGATCCCTAGATTTGAAAGGCAAAGTAATTGTGTAAAGAGTGGGCAAGGCATGAATGTAATCGACAGCTTTCTCTGTTTATTTTTTCGAGGTGCATTGTTTCATGTTTGCATTTGCGCTCTGTTTGTGATACTCAACGTTGAAAAGAAATGAATGAATCTTTTAGGCTGAGAACTCAATGCAAATGAAAGCCTTTTTTTTTTGCATTAGGGAAACATATCCACAGATTGGGAGGAAAAAGCATCACTGGTTGCACAAAATGCATGGACATTTCCAGTGAAGCTGATCCATTGTGTGTATTACATGTATTCTAACAAGCTAGCATCCAGGCAAGACTTTGACAGGAAGTGACAGAAGTAGATCTCCAGTCTTTTCAGCAGCAGGTGACAGATGATAGATGGTGATTGATACAGCTCAGAGTGGAAAGTGAGAGTGCCGAACTGGAAAGGGCCAAGTTACTGAACTCTGACCCTGCTCTGTGGATGCTGGGGTCTCCCTTACATGGGACCAAAAGCCACATGTGAATTCTGCCGGCTTTACATGCAATATTAATGCTGATGTTTTACTGTAGAAGAATAAAAGCCCTGTTGTTCTGTAATTCAAATAAAGCTGCTTTGGCTCTGGTCACATGGAGAAGCTGATCTGGCTAGAAAAGCCATTAAAGAAGTACAACTTCTAAGAGTATTTCAACCCACAAATGGAGAGTTCATTTCCAGAGCACTCTATATCCATTTTATGAAATGACATAAAGGATCCAGTCTGTAGAGGTATTTTGTCAACCAAGGTCTAGCTACTGTACTTTAACTTTACTTTTCTGCTACTACTTGTGAGAGTAGGTGTCACTTTTTTTAAATGGTGAAATCAGCTTTTGGAACAGAACCTTCCATTTGTAAAACATGAATAGTAGACTACTATGTAAAGGTGTAACCATAGTGATTGTGGGGATTTCACTTTCACATTTACTATATTTATAATTGGTTGCTATTTTAACACATTTAATTTGCTAAAAATCAAAACTACAAAGCAGATTACTCTTACAAGTCTCTCTCCTATATAGAAGGGGACTGAAATTGAACTTCATTATCTGTGAAATAACCTGCAGACGGAAGCCGGAAACCAAAGCTAAAAGCGACGTTTTGAAGTTGTACTTTGCTGCTTTCTCACTCACCTTTTGGTCTGTTGAACAGCTGACTCCCAGAGAAAACCCTGAGCGACTGCGGCGTGTGGACTCAAACAGGAAGTCGAGGAGCTTCAGCAAGCAGCCCAGCACTGGGGACTATTACAAGAGCCTGGGCAGCGACACGGCCGAGCACAGCGGGAGCAAAAGCATGGCGCCCAACGAGGAGGTCAGCCATAACCGCACTGTTTATCACACTGTTCACCGACAATAGTTTCCTCACTGAAAATGTCATTGAATCAAATTAGGTAGGACATTTGCAGAAATATTCACCGAAGCCAGGTTTCATCCAGAGGTGCAGCCTTCCATCTCGTGTGTGACATATAGATGTTTTACAAAAAATATGACCTTTCTCTCTTGATAGCTTGTGTTATTTAGAGATGCTGTGTGTGGGAGGGTGTGGGGAGACATTACCAGGGAACCTATAGCCTGACTTTGCACAAATCTTGATTATCATCTTCTTTCTGCTGTAAGACACACAGGAAGTTAACTTCTAGTTGTACTGTTTGTTGTACTGTGACGTTGTGCCACAGGCTACTGGGTTACCGCAGACGGCACTATTTGCCTATACATTGTGCCACTCGGGAGTTGCATAGTCTTTGGTCCTCTTTGGTCCTTTCACCTGATGCAAATTGCCCCCCCAACTCATTTCCATTGCGCCTCTTGAGTCTCCACCCTCTTGTGTAAACTCTCCAAGAACAATGCAACTAACGTCCAGACAAAAAAAAAGCAAGAGCGTAGAAGGAAATGAACAATGACCAGAAGGCGTAGAAAATGAGAACACCACTGAATGTTTTCCTATGACTGAGGACCTTTTGTATTCATTTGTTTTAGTGAATGCTTCTGACTTTCCCCTATATCATAAACCCACACTAATTTAAAAAATACGGTTCCCTGTTTCTTTGGTTATGGATGGAGCTGTCATAGAATAACACGATTTCATACTGCGCCTGTGTTGTCTAAGGCACTATTGATTACTTTCTTTCCATTCTATGCACCATATCAATTTGATTAAGCTTTTTTTTTAATTCATAGACTATTTGTAATCTGTCCATTCATGCTACTAAGAATAGTTTTACAAATGATGCATCGACTGTGTGTTCTGCTCCACCTGTAGCCTGTAATGGTAGAATAGTCATAAAACACTCCATTTTGCTTTTGATGGTGTTTTTTATCTGTCATTGGCCATAGGAATTACATTGTGACTCCTCTCTCCTAGAATTTGCTTCCTTTGAAAGACATGAAAGACATTGAAAGATGATGATGAGATAAAGAGTAAATACAAGTTAACAATGATAATCTGAGATGATGAATATGTGCCCTAACAACGTCCATCAGTAAAAATTTCCATCCGTTATTTTTTTATTTTTTTGTTTCCCAAGGCTATTTGCTGAACCACCTGTTTGCTGACACATAGCTGCACATGCTGTTGTGTGAATACACTCTGCTACACTTATGTCAGTGTCCCTTGAGAGCTATTCCCATAATCTCATGGGTATCCGGGGGGTGGGGGCTCTGGGAGATTTGGGGTATAATCTACATTGAGCCAATTAAGGCCTCAGTGGGGCCCCTCCTGGTGTCAGAGGCACCCTAACAGATGGCCCGGCTAATCGACGGCAACACCGGCGCGTGCTGCCGGAGACCCCGTCTGGACGACCCCCCCCCCCGCCCCCGACACGCACATACACACCCACCCACTCCACCCTCCCCACAATTCACTGGGGGGTTAAACAAGGGAAGGGGGCTACAATGATGAGCACGCGTCTAAAGAAGAAAGGAGGGCCGGGGGGTGGGGTATAGGGGCGGGGCGGGGTTAAATGTCACGGCCCATTAAACTGCTTCTAACAGAATTACAGCACGCTTGCAGAGCATGTCGGAAGCATGTGTTGGGATTTGGGGGGGGGGGGGGGGGTCGTAGGGTTCAAGCACTATCACTTGCAGTGACAGATGGCCCCGTCCCACTATTTTCCCCTAGAGATCCAGATTAGGCCATATTAGCTCTGTTATTAGCGATGGAGCATTATGTCTTTGAGTTGATTAAAGGCGGCAGCCAGCGGAGGGAGGACACTAACGGGTCTGTCATTATAGTGTCAACATACATCTGTCACCCTCAGCACCGTCTCGGTCGCTAACCCAGCCCGGCACATGCCTATACAAGCCTCCTGACACTATTAAAGAATCTGACGAAAGAGAGCTTGACTTTGGAACATCATTTTTTTAATTGACCATTATTCAAAATTAATCGTTTATTATTTTTATCAAGTGAATGAAAGAGTGGTGACACCTACTTTGAAGCAGCAAGTGTGCATTTGTGCAGAAATGAATTCATTACACCTAGAGTCAACTCTGTTAGCTCTCTTGTGCATGAAGTTGCAATGAAACGAAACACACCTGCCCAAGAAACAGCTGAGCAGCCAATCGTCCAATTACTTTTGGTCCCCTATGTAAAAGGGCTTTATTTCTTACACGGTTGACCCAATATGGATGTAAATACCCTCAAATTAAAGCTGACAGTCACTTTAATACTTGAACCTCATAGTCATTCCTTCATTTCAAATCCAAAGTGCTGGAGTACAGAGCCAGAACAGCAAAAAATGTGTCACTGTCCAAACACTTCCAGACTGTACTGTACATATATTTGTACAGTACAAGTTTATGGTGCATGTGTGCATTTTCATTGAATGGTTGATTTAATCAGTTGGCTGAAGTGACATAAGTAGCCTATATTGAGCCTATATTGTGTTTCATGTGTCTCACTATTTTCCTGTTATCCATGTTGTCTCTTGTTGGTCTTATTTCCTGAAATATAAGATAGATTAGTCCACGGCTTTTTACCTTACTATCTGGAAGCTTCTACAAGTCTTGGAAAGAGATTGTAAAAGCTACACAAACCGCTATTTACTTTAAGTCTGTACATTTATTTAATTCTGTGAGACCTGAACACATCATGGTCGCCGTTGGCTCAAGTATTCGTCAGTGAAGAAAATTTGGCGAATATCATCATCGCTCCATCACATCCTAATTTTGCTGTATGTGCTACCTGTCACATCCTTGGCTTGTAATCATTGACCAACTATTGTACAACAATGTAGTTGTGGCCACATTTTGCCACTATCAGGTTAAAACCTCGTAACTCCAATTTTGGTGATTTTCATGTTTTGACTTCAATTGAAGGATTGCATGCTCCTCTATGGGTTGAAATTTATGGTCAAGCTAAAGACTTAGACATTAGACATTTTGGAGACACAAGGTTTTCCCCCCCAACGACAGCAATTTGTGATGGAACCGTTCAGTGTGCACGAACAGGTCAACATTTGTCTTTAGTACATGTGATACTATGTACCCAGTTATCTGTATTGGATATGGAGTATGGCTGACTGCTTTGTTCGTCTCTCTAACTGGACCAGGGCTCCGTGTTACTGGAGGAACCTGCTGAGAGCCCCGCCCCCAGCCCTGAGAATGGCACCACAGAAGAACTGGTCCCGCCCCCACCTCCTCCACCACCGCCCCCTCTCCCTCCCAGCAACCCGACGCCAACACCCCCTCCGCCCCCTCCGTTGCCCCCGGAGACGGCACCCACCCAGAATCACTCTGCCAGCAGCACCTCCGCCAACCAGCGACGCCCATCCTCCTCTTCAGGAAGTGAGTGTACCTGTATGACCTCTCTGTTTCTGTCTTTCCCTTTCTCAGTCCTCTCTCATTTTCTGTTTTTATTTTTCTAGCTTTTCTTTTTTTTTGGCTTTGTGTTGCCGTTAGAATTTATGACGGAAAAAAATTAGGACAAAAAATAGTGTAGCCTGACTTGCCCAGTAGAATCCATTCTTGCCATGCACTTCTAGTACAGTACATTCCTAGAAAGCTGAGTACCTGTTATGAGCAGGAACAGTGTAATGTCACTGGGTAAAGATAAGCTTAGTCTGGCCCTCACATCCCAAATAACTGATTATAAATTAATGGCATGGGGCTACCGTTACAGGCTACTGGTTTAGTGTTCATCCATTTCCTTAAGTGCCCCTCTGTCCGACACTGTGGCTTACAGGCTTGTTCTAGTAAGAAAATGGTCCATTTTGTAATGATAAATATGTCTATTTGTCGTTTTCTCTTCTGTCCAAGCCTTGCTTTAAATGTCTAACAATATTACAATAACGCTGTTCCATTTCTACTAACACTTTCTAATCTTGCTTGTCTTTCACTTTTCTATACTTTTCTGTTTGCATCTGCCTCCTTCCTCCCGCTGCTCTCCTTGTTTATTTGACTGGTCTTTCTTCACCGCTGCTCTATCAAGGCAGGGGTCTTCTGTCTGTATCTCAGGGAGAGGGAGGGGCGCTCACACAGAGTAAGAGTAAGTACTAACTTGCTCTACATTACAAATAAAATCCTCTAACTAATCAATACAATCCATCAAACATAACGTAAAGCCATTTTGGGAATGCAGTACTTGGACCCTGACACTTTTACTAATAATCTGCAACATTTTCATATAAATAAATAGATATAACACAGTAGTGATCCAACCTATACCCAGTCCATGAAAGCTGAAACCAAAGTGACCACTTATCACCAAAGATGTCAATAAAATACAAAAAAGGAGGAAGTTGAGAATTTACTACTTATATATATTAAAGTTTGCAACGTGTTTATCGTCCTTACTTGCTATAAGAAGTGGACATACTTATTCAGCACAAGGTATCTGATCCCCCTTCCAACAAAAAGGAAAGTAAAGAAAAACAAGAAACATTCCTTAATTTCTCCTACTGGCTGAACTGATATCCAGTGTTTTCATAATACCTTGAGGCTCTTTCTCTTTATTTGCTTTTTTCATATATAGAGATTGAAGCTTCCCCATGTGACCCTGAGACTGCAGAGTCCTATGTGTTGTCTTTTTATAGGTTCATCTTTTAACGTACTCTGAAATACATTAAACCGTGTGAATGCTTTTATTCAACATGTGCACAGGCTGAAGGATATGACCGTACTGCAGTGAAGAGATTAGATGGACCCTAGATTCCACAAAAATAACAAGATTGTTGTTTTTTTTCTTATAACTCACTGCCATTTTCACATCAGGAAAGCAGATTCATAGATTTCGCTGTAATGATGACACAAAGTGAAATGCTCACGATTACATTGTAGGCGAGGGAAAAATATGACCTCATACGAATGGGCAGAGCCTGTGATGCAGTTAATTTATCACAGTCAAAGGGTTACAGACATCTAGTATACAATATCAGCAGTATTAAATAAATAATAAATAACATTTGTAATCTGTCCATTCATGCTACTAAGAATAGTTTTACAAATGATGCATCGACTGTGTGTTCTGCTCCACCTGTAGCCTAATGGTAGAATAGTCATAAAACAATAACGTCTGGCACCAGTTTAGTGATACAGTACAAAACTGGTAACAAGTGGGCAATTAAGTGGTCATAAAATGAAAAGCCACCAACACAACTGATAGATCATGATGGATTTACTCTCGAGAGGCTGGCAGGACACCAGGTGGTTCATTGAAAGTGGTGTTGTAACACTTTAGATGGCTACGTTTCACCATTGAACACAATGGGAGAGGGTTGTACCTGTTCCCCAGATTGCTCTGTGGCAGTAGAGTCCCTAACAGATGCACTGCTCTTAAATGGTCAACCCAGAGCAGTGAACCTTTTTGTAGTTTGAGTCCCATCATGAGAAGCCATTTATCAAATGTTCTCTACCTGTCACGACTCCACCCTCTCTGGTTCAGTCCACACCCTCAGCCTAAACAGAAGAACCTGATAATCACACACACACGCACGCACACACACACGCACGCACACACACACACACACACACACGCACACGCACACGCACACACGCACACACGCACACTGAAAAGGGTGCACAAGCACATATACAGGCACCAGCTCCAATCCAAATAGTACTTCCTTTGTCCTCCAAACACATCTAGTGTTTGGACCGTCTACTGTTCTGGCACTCTGCAATGAAGATTTGCCAGGGAGAGATGGGCGAAGGTAGGGTGTATGGGTTGCACACCGCCAGATTCACAGGCTTCACAAGTTTTATTGTAACAATTTTGTAATAATATGTCTTTAATATGTTGTGAATGTGATCCTGTTATTTATGTAGCCGTGGGAAAATGCAGTGGGGCTGATCTATTGGAAAGATTCTTTCTCTCAACTCAACAATTTGACTGGTAGAGCAAACTTATTGAATAGCCTTATAAATTGTCCTTGTTGGATTTGGGGTACTAAGGGTCAAAGTTCATGCAGGCTGTTTCCTTCCATCTACAGCCATTTCAGTGGCCACAGTTTGTGTGTGTGCACACGTGCGCGCAAGTGCACCTTGTATGGGGGCGGGGTGTCGATCACCGGGCTATTAGTCCTGCTGACTGAGATCCCTCTCTCTCGTGGTAATCCAGTGGGTGTGAGGTGAGACTGGGGGGGAGGAAACCAGTGAGCTGAAGCTGGGGATGAGTGTGTGTGTGTGTGCGTGTGCGTGTGCGTGTGCGTGTGCGTGTGCGTGTGCGTGTGCGTGTGTGTGTGTGTGTGTGTGTCAGGTTTTGTGAGGTGGGGATTGGTCCAGCAGGGTAGACGAACAGGGCAGGGATTGGTGGATGTGTGTGTGTGTGGGTGTGTGCATGCCTGGCTGAGCGCTTTCGTCCGTGCGTGTGCATGTGTGTGTTAATTCTTGCCTTGCTTGCCAATGGCTTGCTGTCACTTCCAGTTACTGGTGATTCCTTTAGATTTCCCCCAACTGTGATGATGATGGCTCTTTAATAGGAAGCTGCTCTTTCTTCCCCAGAGAGAGAGAGAGAGGGTGGGGGGTTGGGCGAGAGAGAGAGAGAGAGAGAGAGAGAGAGAGAGAGAGAGTGAGAGAAGGGGTGGCAGGGTAGCGAGGCTTTGCGTTCAACTAGACTACTGTTGCCTCTACAGTGAACATTTTTGTGGGAGGCTTTTTTTTGCATTCCCCGAATAGAAAATGACTCATCACTAACGGACTGTGGAAGTTGAGTTCATTGGAGTTTTACATTCAGTACAACAGGTGAGGTAGCCACCGGCTCTCTGGTAGATTGGGGACAAACTTGTGTGAAACTGGAATGTTGGCAAATAAATGTGTGTAGGTGCTGTAATTGTTTGATAGTTTACTTCACATTTTGTTTGATTTGTGTGTTTTCCTATTAGAGGTAATAGTAAAATAATGGCTAAATTGTGTTTTTTCTTTTTGATTTGGTACTGTGCCATTGATAAAATGTTCATTCATTCATTCATTCATATTTAATGACTCACATTTCACAGTAATTTATATAAATTAAAAATGTGACCTCACGCACGTCCGTTTCCATTCTCTATATGGAGTCTATGAGTTTGTGCACACAAAGTGCCTTTGTCACGGCATTACCAAAAAACATGCCTGAGCTAGCTTTGTTTATTGTAAGCAGATTATACATTTTACCCCAGGCCTTGAAAACCTTTAAAACCCAGCAGCCTTGTTGTGTAGATTTATCTACACTGACACTTTTGAAGCGATTGTGTGCCACTTCTCTTTGGGTTCACTGTAGTGAAATAATTTATAGTTGCTCCCTATCCTTTCTCATCCCCTCCCAGCCACATAGCAACTGTTGATTCAATGGCTCACTAATCGGCTGAATGTTTACTCTCCTACTTGTTTAGTCTCCTACTTGAAACTTTAAGGTTAGGGAGATCTTTCATGAATTCAAGTAGCATACACGCTTTTATTTTGGAGGGTCAAGTAGTTTAATATGTTAGTTTTATGTGTTAAAATGTGTTAATTATCCACATTGTCCTTCATCTGTTGCAGTCAAATCATTATCTAAGTTGAAAATGTCAGCATGCCAATTCAATACTTTTAGATATAAAATAAAACAATTCGTCAATACGTCCAGTGTAGATTTCAGTGATAATTGAGGAAAAATCATATTTCAATTGGACCGGGACTGGCCTGGTGAGAGCAAGACCATTCCCTCACCTCAGGTTCACCAGTTCAGATGGATAGGTGAAGGAGCAAATTCATAAGGAGACTCTGTATGGTGACTCAAGTGCCCTAAAATCCTAAAAGGAAACCTGTCAAGCTTAGACAGACATAATGAAATAGCTTTCTCTCTCGGCTCACATCACTGTCCATACATGCTCCGGGTCAGCATTGTTACCTGCCACATCAGATTAAATATTAAACACTGAAATGCCACCCAACCCCTCTCTCTCTCTCTCTCTCTCTCTCGCTCTCTCTCGCTCTCTCTCTCTCCTCTTCTGTGTATCACTCTCTGTCTTTCTTTCTCTCTTTCTTTCTACCTGGTCTCACTTTTCGGCTCCATCCTTTTTGTCTGCAGGCACAAAATCTTTCAACATGATGTCCCCCACTGGTGACAACTCTGAGCTGCTGGCAGAGATCAAAGCAGGGAAAAGCCTGAAGCCCACGCCTCACAATAAAGGCTACACCACCGTCTATTCCAGCAGTGGACCCACGGGCAGCAATGTAGGTCCACAGCACACCGCCACTTCTGGTTCAGGTTTTTTTGTTTATTTGTTTTAATCTGGAACAAATGTACTTTGATACATTTGATATTTTGATACTCCCAATTTGATATGATAGGTACAGATTCATTAGGCTCCACCCACACTTATCACTGATTGGATTTTCCATGTAATCTAAATCTGAATACAGTTTATGGAGCACTAAATTGGGACACATTTCCCCAACCTGCCATTTTATTTTATTTCCGTGTCACATATCTGTTTTGACACTCACTCACTCCCACACCTCCATGTCTTCCAGGGAAACACCTCTTCTCCACCAGAGACCCGCACCGCTAGCCCACCGGCAAAGCCCTCATCCCCGTCACCCAATACCAATACCGCTGTGACCTCACCACCCGTCACTCCAAGTCCCAGCCCCAGCCCGACCGGCTCTGGCCCCGGAAGGACCCTGTCAAACTCCACGAGCTACGACCAGCTGCCCTCCAACTCGGTCGTCAATGGGAACGATGGTGGCGGCGCGGCAGGGGCGGGGCGAAAGACGAGCCTCGCGGATATTGAGGCGCTAGTACCCACTCACGATGAACAGGGCAAAGCCATCCCTGAGTGGAAGAGGCAGGTGATGGTGCGAAAGCTTCAGGTCAAGATACAAGAGGAGGAGGAGCACAAGCGCAAGGTAACGTGTGATGTTGCAAGGCTGTGGGATGGCCAAGAGGTTTTGGAGTGTTTCAGCTATCCCGCTTGTGCTTCTATAGATTTAAATTGCTCTGTAACCTCAGTGAAATAAGGTTTCAGTTTGTCAGCACAAAGGGGATGGCTGGGGCTTGAATTGGAGTGTGGATTTTTGTGATTTTGAAGTATGCAGTAGTATGTATGTATTTTGAGTATTAATGCATGTCCAACATTTTGCTGTTTCCTTTGACTTATCATTGATCATAAAAATGTAGTTGAGGGTGAAACTTCCAATGGGAAGCAGGACGTCTAGTTCATGAAGTCACTCAATAGCCATGTTGTGATAGCTGAAGTTGACATAGATTGTCAAAATCTTTGCCTTCGTATTTAGGTTACATCTTGTGTTGTCAAACTAGCCTCAGTTAGAGATTGAATCACTGTTATCTGCAGCTGCGTATTAACCAGAGTTAGAACCTTGTTGTAGTTGCATTACCATCACATGCCTCATACTAATCTTAAAAATAAACAATAACAGATCAAATGCAGTTTCTGCAAGCGTTTCAAAGGGTTTTCAGTCCATCCCTTGAACTCCATTATTTGGCTTTAGAAATGGATGACATATTCGGATGAATAGTCACAGCGTGTGTAGTAATATTTAGTGTATTTAGATCTGATCTTGGTAATTCTAACTGTGGAAACCTGAGCAGAAAAACATCCTAAATTATTATTTTAGTGTAATACAAGTAGGACAACATGCATTCAGGGAATGTGATTGATTACATTTGATTGATTTGATGATTATCAAGGGTTGCTTTCCGGTTCTTAACAATGGTTGTTCCAGAGAGCTCTAGTTTCCTGTAGTGATGTTGACATATAGCTTTGTGTTTTTTCTTGAGATGCAGATGCATCATTATCAGAATGTCTGACTGGCTGTCAGGTTTGAAAGGTAGTTTGTATTTTCAGGCGTTGAAGTTGAACATGAGTTAGTTGAGTGCTATACTTCCCCCTGTCATCAATACATCACATACAATTACTTACTGGTAATCACATATGAAATGGATCTAGCTAGCTCTAAATGTAGACATCCGTGTGGTCACATCATCTTTTGGATTATTACTTTATTGCTTTAGGCATTTCTATGCATGTTTTTTTTTCTCATTTTCAAAGTCTTTGTCATAGCTACAGACCCTTTGGAGTGCAGTGAATTGGATACTTGGCTACAATGCCCATCACAGCATTAACACACTTGACGAATGGCTTCACAGTGTGGGCTGGTGTTTGGTGATGGAGGTTTGTGGCTCCAAGTTGTTACATGCTGATTCAGTGGTGTGATGCCGGGCCCATTCACACTACAGGTCAATCAATAATAATAATAATAATAATAATAATAATAATAACAATAATAATCAAAATAATAATAGTAAAATAATGATAATATTGGTAGAGTACATTCCTTTACAAAGTGCTGCAAATAAATGTGCATGCAATGTCCATAAAATCCTAATTCTATCTCTTTCAAATTTTCCTTGCAACCACTCATAATCTGTTAAGCTAACATAGAAAATAAAACACTGATTTGTCAAAATGGGAGTGAGAAATTGTAGAGAAGGATAAAACAGTTATAGGGTAAGGAAGTGCCTACAGTGTAAGAATGTAGACATACTATAAACCTATAAACAGGTCTGCTTCTTAATATCAACATGGGTATATACATCATAATAAATGATCTAGATGTTACTTTCATAAAGGACAAAGCTTTCTTTGTCTTCCTTGAATTAAAACTAATGTAGCGGGTTTGAAGCTTGTAATGAGGCAGTGCCATTGCACCACTAAATCCATGTAAATCCTGTGTGCCGAGGAGGATTTGCACTGAAGTGTGTGTTCACACCAGGAACTCCAAGCTGAAGGAATCCCCCTTCCTTCCTTTTTCTCTTGTCTTTTGGTCTCCCTTGATCTTTGATTTAGTTTGCGGCAAGTGGGCACTACCAGCCTCAGGAATGGCACTACTCCCACATCCACAATGCCATCTTGGGCCCATTCGGGGAACTGATGACAGAAGCCGACCTCATCCGCATTGAGAAGCAAATTGAGAACTTGCAGGTTATGCACAAGGTCACTGAGGTTGAGAAGGAGCTGGAGGAACTGGAACGAGAGCTTCACCAGCTCTTACCAGTTTCTGCTGCCCTCAACCGAGAGTACTTCTCAGTCAATCCAAAGCAAGTACATGGCCAAACCGAAGACCTACCAGCATGGTGCAGCAAGATTTCAACCTTGCTCAAGAGTATGGCCATTCTTCTCGCCACCCTGGGGGGCAAAGAGATAGACATTTTGGATATTATATCACCTGGATATTCTCAGGAAGAGGCAAGGAACATGAAATCAACCCCAGCAGGATCAATCAACAGTGGATTTATTGGACGGTCTCAGTCCTTCTCAACAAGGGAAGACGTAGAGAATGAGATCAAGCAGTGTGGGGTTTCAGTGAAGAACCTCAAGGCTAACTATGAAATCCAGAATCAGTCGCAGTTTGCAAATGACAAAGCAAATAGGGGGTACAAGCGTCAGACGTCACTCCCTGTGGTAAGTAAATCCACCCATCGTCCTGAGACGATTCTCGAGGATGTCCCTTGTTCCACAGCTGAGGTCTTCCAGTCCCATACCAATGGAGGGTTGCCTCCAGTAAAGGAATCAGTCTTACCTGTTGTTGAGGAACCTATTATCATCCCATCTCAAGCTCCTCTGACATATGCGACGTCTAATGAGGTAATAGCTCAGACTAACATGGACCAGTTCAACCAGGTTCTGTCTGCAGACCCCATTCTAAATAATGATCAACTGACTAGAAGCTTGGAGGTGCAGACAGATCTAAGCTATGTCCAGGAATGCATTGAAATGAGGAAGGAGAGGATTGTCTTCCTGTTCCTTGAACACTGGCGGAAGTATACCATCTCTGAGTCTTACCGGCCTAAATATACTGGCAGGAGAGGAAATTATCTAGATGTGGGGTTGGACGATTACAACCAATTTAGCGCACAGATGGATGGGGAGATGCAGAGTGAGGACGACAAACTCCTCCTTTTCATGAAGTCAAAGCAGGTAGTAGGGAATCTGATTGGCCACTGGAGGACAATCATGAGCCAAGTGCCCACGCGCCAGATCCGCAGGCTCAGCCGTGCCCAGATGATCTACTGGCCAGAGCACTTCTTGCCACACATCAACGGGGCACCAGTCGGCTATGAGAGCCTAACCCTTGACCTCTTCATGCTGGGATACTTCCAGCTCCTGGAAATGAACATGTATCGTAATGAACGCAAGTTCCGCCACCTCTTGTGCTATGAGATGTTTGACCGCCTTGGTAGCCATAAATGGGAGGTCATTCGGCAGTTCCACAAGGAGGTCATGGAGGAGATTGAGAGAGGGAAGAGAGACTGGGCAGATGGCTTTGAAGACATAAAGCTTAAGTATTTTGGGGACTCGGTTAATGGGGAAGGTATGATGACTGCTTCTCTACACACCATGTCACCTGACAAGTCCATTATGCCAATGGAGGAACCACCACCTCCTCCACCACCCTCACATCCTCCACCTCCTCCACCACCTGCTCATCCTGCACCACCTCCACCAAATGCCCCTGCCAACCCCTCCTTCATCACAATCAAATGTTTCATTGCCACCTGCCCAGGATAGTGTACATGACAATGTTCAGTATGTTCAGCAGAGCACCCTGAAGGACACATTGGAGGAAAATGCTCAGGGGGATGTACATGTTACTGAACAGATTTCATCAAATGAACCTGTACATTCAAATGGGAAAAGTGCAGTGCAGGGCAGTATGCAGAACTCAACGGCCGAAACTGCACAGCATACTGAGCCAACAACAAAAGTTGAGGCACTGCAGGACATAGCAGAGAGTTCAGGTCCAGTGAAGGATATTCCACCTGTTACTGTTCAGATTGTAGAGGAACCTCATGCTGATGAACCTCCACCTAGAGATGAGCCCAATGAAGACTCTATTAAATTGATCTATGAGCTGAAAGAGTTCAGCAATGAGGAAATCATCAGATACATTGAGCGAAGCTTTGCTTTCTGGAAGGAAAAGGAAGCCGAGCTTTTCGATATTTGACATCTACATGGACTAGCAGTGTAAAAGACCCCGTTAAATGTCCAATTCACTTGGATAGAGCAGAGAGGAAATGCGTGATGGGCAGGGTCAAGGCTTGTAACTTCCACAGTGGGGTATGCTGAGAGAGAAAGTTAATTTGATGTGTTAGCATTTAGGCCTCATGTCCCATAAGGGACTTAACTGCAGTAAACCAAAGGGCATCCACTTAGGAGTGGTGTGGCTATCATTGCTTTTCATTTACATACACATAAGTGTATGATGAAAAGGCAATCTAAAATTGCTGCAAGCCTTGAATTTTTAAGTGCGTATGGACCCAGAGCTTTGTAAATCTCATTCGATGGATTGCCATGGTACTTTGCTTTTAAAGTAACTTTTCAAGGAAAGGATTTGCCATAAAATTTAACGCAGTGTGTTTGTTCAGGAACATTTTCAATGTAATGGGAAAAACTCTGCAAACTTGGTTTGCATTGAATACTTCAAATTACACTCAAAATGTCGAGATAGCCTCAATGATTCAATATTTATCTTGGAAAGGCAAAGCATTCTCTGAAGGATTGAATTCCAAAGACAGATTACCCAGTTACATGGTGATGGGGAAATAAATAAATGATGGCTTAATAAAACTTAACCTTTTCTTCTTGATACCCAGTGGGGGCAGAAACAGGTATTACTTTAAGTGCTATTTGCTGCCTGAGCTTAAAGACGAAGGAAGTAGGTCTTCCGTGTTGGGTTCGCAAGAGTTTAAGGTTACTCAATGGCTCACATGCTGCTCTTATTCTCAAGTCTGTGACCTTATGATGTATATACAATGTGTGCCTTACAGTATAGATTACGAAGATTATTAAGAACAATTATTGTAAACATATGCTCTGTAGAAACAGCTAGGCTTTTGTTATACTGTTTTACATTAATAATTCAGAAAGATTGGGTCATAAAAGAGAAGCATTCATCTGACTAGGCTATCATCATCAAAATGAGTCTTCAAATTGAAAGTTGTTAAATAAAATAAGCAATATATATCAGTTTTTTTTATGTTACTTTTTATTTTTATGTTAATTTGACATCAATGTTTTTGGAGATAATTGCTAAAAAATTTCCATATTTTAATTTGTGTTCTTTTATTTCTTGTTTTCTGAAATCCTTGCTAGAAATAAAGTTTGTTGACATTTTTGTGATTATATTTCAGTAATTCTTTCTTCTAGTTGAACTGTAGAATAGGGGGGTTGCGGTTTTAGTTGAAGCATGTGGTCAAAAGAACACTACAATAATCTGAACAACATTGTTATGTGTAGACAAGTATGTTGACATAGAAATATTTTCTAATTAATGCATTAATTAACTTAATCAATAACATCATTAGCATAACTAGTTATGTTTAATGGTATAATGCAATGTATCAGTGTGGCCACACTGAAACACCAACGAAGCAGCCAATGTGAAACATTTAGCTCTTGAATGTGACAGTTGAGACCCACAGCATTCTCATAGTGTCTCTTCTCCGTCCTCAAGATTACCTTGGAATAACCCTCTTAGCACCTCCTGCAGTCATGCTATCCATGGCTTACGGGAGACATAAGGAGGTTATAGTGACTCTTGATCTACTCTCAGCCCGACAGGAAAGGCAGTCAGCTGGTAACCATAGAGGTCTGTACATGTCTGTACAGGTTGGAATCATAAGTTAGGCATGATATATGCTATACATGTCTATATTTGGTCCCGCTTTAAACACAGTAAATTGGGCACATTGCACAAGGACAGCACAGGAAGTGGTGGAGAATGATGGCAAATAACACAGCAGAGTGACTAGATCATATTTTAAAACACAAATATTAAAGTCATATTACAAATTCTGCTCCAGGTACAACCAAATGGTTGAGTGAACAGTACTGTCCTCCAATCTGCACACTCCAAAGACAATTCATCAAGTAGCCTTAGACTGAACCTTTGCATTTCATGGAGTGTTTGTTTTTTTCATAGGTTATTGCAAAATGTTTTCTTGAATTATTTATTTACTTCAGTCGGTTATTTTATCTTTGTTCAGTTCTGTCTCTTCCTGTGAATTTGTCACTAGATTAATTAGAGTAATTAACCAGAAGTGATTTAGATAGCAGTTGATTTAAACTACTGGTCTGTTACTAATTTTTTAGCTGAAACGAACACCCAGCCACACCTTGAGGGCTACTTTTTCAGAAATGTTGATAGATTAGTTCATAGATTAGTTGGATAAATTAATACTCCCTCAAAAATGGGCAGTGCACGACAGTAACACTGCCAGGGTTATGGGTTAAATTCCCAAAGGAGCCACCCATGCTAAAAGTTTCTCTGGATAGAAGCGTCTACCAAATAGCAGAAACTACCTTGGCCTTCTGTTGATTTGCTTTGATGACACTCTCGATTGGTTTCTGCATCTTTTCCTCATTATTGGCAAGTTTGTGCATGCTTTTACAGCTGGTGATGAATTAATAGATGGTCTAAAAATAGATTTTTTAAAGATTAGATTACTCAATAAATACAATTGTGACTCTGCACTCTGACCCCTGTAATCAAATGCATACATGTAAGATTTACGACGAATTGCCCTGTGTAACAACCAGATGAAATGCTCTAATTTCTAAAATTCCCAAGTACTTGATCTTTGACAGAAATACCTCACCCAGTACATCGTATGACCAAACTCCTTGAAGCCTTGAAGCGATACCTTGACATTTTGAATTTGAATGGGGTTTTTTTTTGTGTCGACCATACACTTTTCTTTTCTTTTTGCAATATGGAAAAATGGCTTCTTAAATTAACTGAAAAATGAGACAATAGCATTGCTACCAATCCTCATTGGAACCAATGGGGACTGCTATCTGCAAGCTAACAAGCTAGCTTGTGGCTACAAGTACCCTTTGGTTTGATTGAGGTATGCTAACACTGCTAACAAGCTGTGATGTCATGTAACTGATGGATGAACAGGAAGAAGTGAAGCTGTCCTATTCCAATGCAGCACAACATCTACACCATGTTAAACAACCACCTAGCTTTTGGCTCACTTTTCATAGCAAATCTATTAGCTGATATTTGTTTCGATTTTTTTTTTTCCTATTCTGTAATTCCCAAGGGAATCATTAAAAATTAATTGTGTAGCGAAGCTTGCCTGGATACTGTTGGCCAGGGCAAGTGAAATGCTTTTGTAAGAGAAATGCAAAAGGGTAATGTATCTAGTCAGGCAAAGATGAGAAATCCAAGATGGCTGCCCTCTCTCGCTCCCTCCCCGCTCCACCTCCAGTTACAGCATGAAAGAGGGAAAAGGATCCAGTTACCATGTGTTGTCTGAGATACGTCCTGTAGGGCTGGGTCCCGTCTATGTAAAAGGCATAATGTAATTTTAAAGAATAAACAGGAGGAGACTATTGTCTATTGACTATTGACTACTGACTATTGTCTATTGTGAGCTGTGCTTTTGTAAGTACATACTTCAGCATACACAGTACAGTGTGTACAGTACAGTACAGTACAGAGTTGAGTCTCTTTAATCATTTCTTCTCATGTCATGAAAGCTTAAAGCTGAAACGTGTTAGCATGATGTAGCCAAAGTCAAGTCTTGATTTTTTTTATTTAAGACCAGTTTTGGAGTGCGTCTATTCCAGAGATGTGACTCCCAAGGCATTAAAAGCCTCAATACTGCTCTTAAATGTCTTAAGTCCTTACCAAGAAAAACTACTAGGCAGAGGCAACCTATTGGACGCTGGCAAGGATTAGGTGGCCATGCTGGTGGGTGGTTTAGTTTAGTCAGGTTGGAAATAATTTGTCTTTGAAATGGTGAAATAACCCGGGGAGGTTTTTCTTTCTTTATTTTATACCTTTTATCAAACATAAATTGACATTGATGACATTGATTTGAAAGACAGCTTAAATTCCATTTAAAATCTGAAGTAGAATTGAGGATGATCTCTTCATAAAGGGGTTGAGGTCAATCCAAGGAAGATGGGAGGTTGGTAGTACGATAAATGATCTTTCACTGACTGGTATGGGCTCCTGTCTCTCTCTCAAACCCATCCCACCCCTCTGGGCTCCTGTCTCTCTCTCAAACCCATCTCACCCCTCTGGGCTCCTGTCTCTCTCTCAAACCCACCCCACCCCTCTGGGCTCCTGTCTCTCAAACCCACCCCAACCCACCCCTCTGCCCCTCTACAGGATGAGGAGGAGGCAGCACGCCTGGCTTCGATGCCGGCCTGGAGGAGAGACATCATGAAGAAGAAAATGGACGAGGAGAAGTGAGTAACGAAGCTGATTTACTCTGCATGTCTGTCTTTCCTCCTCTTCTCAGTTTGTTAATGTTTACTACATGCTGTGTCAGGAGAGGGACATAGTGTTCATTGTGTTTTGTCTGGACACCAAGATATCTTTGCAGCCATTCAAGATGAAACCACGGTAAAGGCTATGGCACAAAAATTAATCAGTCACTGAGGTTTTGGCTTATTCTGTAATAACTCTGCATCACTTTTTCCAACCATCATGAAACTTGGTAGATACACTTTGTACACTTTGTTTGTGGCCCACCTGTTAGCTTGAACAAGCTTTGCCATTCTCCTCTGACCTCACTCATAAACAAGGCGTTTTTTTGTCGACTGGATGTTTTTTGTTTATCGTATTCTAAAATTTTAGACACTAGTGAGCAAAAATCCCAGGTGGGCAACCGTTTCTGAGATGCTGGAACTGGCACGTCTGGCACCGATGATCATGCTACGTTCAAAGACGCTTACATCGCGCATCATGAAATTCAAGGAATTAGGTATTAGTGGGCAGACAGGATGTTGGAGACCTCTGACCTCCTTGTCTGGAGGAACGTTGACATTGACTGAGAGTTATGATGTTTTAATCTTTCTGTCTGTGTTGCACTGTACTTTAACACTGTCTACTGTGTTCATCTATTGTCGATCTGTTTCTTGATCTTTGTCAACCTACATAATTTGATCTTATTTTGAAGGTGGTAAGACTAATAATGGTTTCTGTTCTAAGTTGTGGAATAATTGTTATTTTTTTCCTTCCATTCTCCTGGTCTGGCAGGGAACAGAAAAGGTAAGAAACTTACATTCTCACAAGTTTATTATTAGAGTTTACAGCTTCATTCGATGAGACTGTGAATCTGACTGAAGGTTTCCATCTGGTGGCCACAAACGATCAAGCATTGCAGTTGCATTTAAATTGAACAAATGAACATAACTTGAACTTGATACAATGAAAACAATAGTTATGATACTCACAGTCAGTTTGTACCTGTTATTCTGTGTGCATGTAAACCATTTAAGCGTAACTTATTTGATGATTACCCTCACTGATGCAGAGCACTGATGAACATACTTCCTATCGACTTGTGTGACCTTTTTGAACAACGCTATGTCTTTGCCTCTCGTCCACCCCTCCAGAAAAGAGGAGGTGCAGGCAAAACAGGCCAAGGAGAAGGAGGAAAAGACGGAGCAGGAGCGACTACGGACCCTGGGCTACGACGAGACCAAGCTGGCACCCTGGCAGCGGCAGATCATCCTGAAGAAAGGGGACATAGCCAAACAGTGAGCATGGCCGTCTCATCTGCCCCACAAACAAACACCCCCCCCCCCACCCTCCAGCTCATGGCCTTCAGTGAACGCCTCCCCCCTCCCCCGATCCTGTACTACACACTGCGCCACAGGGAAGTGCTCCTCTCCTCTGAAGCCTGTCTCACTCGCTGGCCTCGAAACCTACAGGAAGGACCATGCTTTGGTTGCCACCGTCCACACAGGCTCTGAAGCTCAGCCTCCCTGAAACGCAGTGGCGCGACCCACTGAACGTCCCGTGGACACAAACTGTTGGTCTTTTAGCATTAGCAGTGTCAGATTCAAAGGACTATATTAGCACGTTGAATAGATGCACTCATCCTTATTCTCCTCTGTCTTAGTTTCAGATCTTTCAATGACACTATTTGCTTTACCGTGATTAATAGATGCTATTCACATGAATGTCCGTAGAAGATTTACTCAACAAAAAGGTCTGTGATAGATCAAGAGGAGCTAGCGTGGGTGGGTCAATTTTGCCATGGAGAAAATGCCTGTTATTGCATTTATGCTTTCCCTTTATCAGCAACGCTCACCAATACATAGTGAATGGAAATCTGAACCCACAACAGCTGTGGATGATATGTTTAACTTAAAGAAGGCATGGTGGTCATGGTGGTGGTGGTGAAGCAGCTAATGCACACTGTATGTAGACAGCATCGCTATCTCTAACACCACGTGATGTAATTTACTGATCATCATCATCAGCATTCAGCGTTTTCTCAACGGCTTCCCTTTACTGCCAGAATTGTAATTTTTGTAAGCAGACAGATCCTAACGCTTAACTAGTTTCACTAGGCTGGCTTGTTGTCGTTTCTCTGTGAATTTGGATTATTGATTATATCCTATTTGAGATTGTGTAAAGATCATGTAGTTGTGAAAATTGAAGTTAATTATCATTGGACAGAAAAAGCCCAATGTTTCCATTTCATATATTCTATATATGTCCTAAATGTTAAAGCTATTGTGATCATGAAAGTGAATGTTGTGTGCATGTGTTGCATAATGTCTGTTATGCATGTTGTGATGTACTATTCATTATTAATTTGACTTGGAGCCCAGAATTTTGCAATCATGTCAAGAAATGACCGTAGAGTTAAAAAAAAAACACAAAAAAAACACACACACACAAAGTCAGTACAATCCTTCATAGTTTCTGTTTTGAACGTTTTTAAATCAAGCACACAGGAAGAGCACCATCTTACACCAGGCGTCTCACCTGCACACTGAATATTGCAAAAGTAGAGAAAAGACATCGGTTTGTCCTGTGTCTTATTCCAGGCCTTGTCCCACTGACCTGTGGAGATAAATCTTTGATGAGCAGATCTCCTTACCGACTGAAGAGAGTGCTCTCTGGCCACACCCAAGCCAGAGCACACAGTCAGAAACATACTGCTGTTTGTTTGTGTGTGTTTTTTAAATAATCTCCTCTGACCACTACAGTTTGGTTTCCCCAGACCCCAGTTTTTGACACAAACGTTCCCCGCCATGAGTTTGAACTGGTATAAGAGGAGCTATATGAAGACATGCACGGTATATCTAACTGGAGACCTTTCAGGCAGAACATTTTTGCACAACAAAACCCACACAGACAGCAGGTTGAAACACGGCTATTTTTATTAAGCGTTTTGCTGCTCTTAAAAAGTACCTTCCAGTTCCAGGTTTTCATCATTTCCTTGTCTTCACATCTTTTACACAATTTAATATGGAACTAATTGTTGGGAATGTGGGCAATCTATTGTGGATGTTGTCATAGAAATGAGCAGACACGTTGTAGAGCATGTGTCGTCGTCTCTAGAATAATTGGACCTCAGAATCGTGCCGGATGTGTCTTTCTGAATGTGAATATAAATATATGGGCGTCCCCACATGATGGAAAATAAGCTACATGTTTACTTCATTTATGGTGGTTGTACATTTTTTGCAGATGTAGCGTATCAACTGTACACATCGTGTTATCTTGAAAGACATGGTCCTTGTTGAGCAATCATTTGGAAAATATTCTAATTCACTTTCATTGGATGCCATATTGATGTTGAAATTGAAAACGATGTAAACGTCATTGCCATTTGATTTTCTATATATAAACTCTGTATATAGTAACCCTCTAAATTTTGTTGTTTCATTGTTTCCATGTTACATTATATTACAGTTCTCAGCCTTGCTTAACTAGAATGTTGGCTAATTAATGTATAATTATATTTTCAGACTGTCAGAATTGAGGAAAATAAATCTTTAATCACGAAAGGTGT
Organism: Hoplostethus mediterraneus; assembly: GCA_034670385.1. Taxonomy (NCBI): domain Eukaryota; kingdom Metazoa; phylum Chordata; class Actinopteri; order Trachichthyiformes; family Trachichthyidae; genus Hoplostethus; species Hoplostethus mediterraneus. Next base: position 15,984,215 of record JAXDDW010000001.1, on the reverse strand, counting down.
TTACAACGTGCTTGTACTTCCTATCTTTGTCATGTTACCTGTATGTAATGCATGTATAAATAGATACAGACAATGAATGGCATCATGTACTGAAACTACAGTGATGCCTACTGAGCACCAGGGGGCGCCAGGGAGCTGTTGTCAACCAGGTAGCCAGACTGTTGACAAATGTCAAATAGGTAGAAACACAGGTGAAATACAGCGGAATGTGTCGGAGACGAACACATTTTATGCTCATATATTTGCTAAAAGATGATGATATAGCTATGTAGGTAAAAACAACAAGAAATCTACCCTGGTTTTACTCCGTTTGAAGTAGATGGGGACGAGTAGGACTGCAGCCAGCATAGTTTTGCGTCCAAGCAGCTATCAAGTCGTGGGACAAATATGAGGCTACTTTTTGGTAAACGGCTGCACCGGTAGCTGCCATCTTCAATCCAAATTCCGTTTCAATCCAAATTGAGGCTTCAACGATTGATTGACGCTCACCTGTCGTGACGTCAGCAGCAAGGATTAAGGGTCCCTGCAAAACACAAGAGGAAGTGAGTTGGACAGAAAGTATGACACAGTGGAGCGGAGGACACTGCACTAACTAACGCATTGGGCAGCCGGAGGACTTGGCGGACTGACTTCACGTTATCAGTGAAGAAAGCTGTTCAATAAGACATCTCGGACAGGTAAGACGACTGGTACGTTTGTAGCACTCACAGTGTTGAGTGGATTGGGTGTCACGTCGCTGTTATGAACCTTGGGAATGTGGGGCAGACATTTTTTTCCCACCCTGATCCGTCTTTCAAACAGAGAAGTTATTAGAAATGAAGACTGTGGTGGTCATCTCAAGAACTTCATAGTAACTTCATGAACGACTTAATGTATTTACACACCGGAATCTAAAGCTGCATTTGAAGCTCAACATTTCAAAATTGATTGTCATGAATGTCAAGGTGGGAAGTTAGTTAATTACATGTTTATAATACTTTGGCCTACCTGGTACTGTGCTGCTTTAGGCTTTACTGCCTCTTCAAAAAGATTGACTCGGTGTTTGCATGCGCACTCTCCTATATATATATATATATACTTTACACGGCGTGTTAAGAGTATTTCTCTCCTAAATACACATGTTTTTGTCTGAGGGTGTTAGTTTCTGTAGCGCGCAGATTTGCGCCGGAGCAGTTCTCTGTCGGCTTTTGTGTGGGCAAGTGCAGCCAGTGTAGGAGTGAGCAGTGAGTCACGGGTTGGTTCCCTTCATATGAGTTTGACTGACTGACTGGTCCGAGTCGGGAATGGGATCACGAGTTATTCTGCGACGGGAGGAAATCTGGAAACCCCACTTGCAGGTCACCGGGGGGTATTAGTGGATTATTGTTTTTCCTCGTCTCCATCCTAACTGTGTGAATGTTTTGTGCCGACAGTTTGTTTATACATGTGATGTAGTTTTGTCCTGTCATCTTCAGACTCCATGTTGTAGATGTTGAAGAGCTAAGTGTCCCATAGACAGACAGCCTCATGGGTGACAAGGCCCCCCTCATTCTGGAGAGCTGCTTCTCCTCAGACCTCCAGATAACTGTGACAGACAATCATTGCAGCCAGTTGCAAGACTCTCCCACACCCCAGCCAACTACATCAGCCCAGCAGGATTTAGAGGATGGGATCTTGGTGGCTCAGCAGGTGGTCTTGAGCACCAAAAGTCCAGTGGCGCTGAAGATGGGCACCCAGCAGCTTATCCCCAAGAATCTGGCTGTGGCCAGCAGCCGGCCCAAGAACCGCCACCACACCACCGTGGTGACTTTCCCAGTGGGACTGGAGATCTCCAGCAGCGGGACCAGGAGCCGTCACTCAACCCACACGCCTGACCTCTCTTGGGACGATTACGACAGTGATGGGGACGGCTTCGCTTTGAGGAGGAACCGCAGGAACAAGTCGTACAGAGCGGCTGTGACCAGCCTCGACATTGACGCCATGGCGAGGGGGCGAGAGACCGAAAACACGCTGAAGCCCGTCAAAGAGGAAAGAGCCCCCAGTCCTAGTCCGGCTCGCAGCCCTGGACGCAAGGTACATGTGTTGTCCTCAGTCCACTCAACGTGGACACGTGTAAATGAAAGAATTGGACAGGTAGTTACATTACATTACATTACAGTCATTTAGCAGACGCTTTTATCCAAAGCGACTTACAATAAGTGCATTCAACAAAGGTAGGTAAGAAAACTACTAGTCACCAGAAATCATAAGTGCATTTCCTTCCTAAACAAGCAACTAAGAGCATAACTAGTGTTAATGTAAGAGTGCAATAAGTTAGCAACCTACTTACCAGTTACTTAAACGTTAATAGGCCTTCTATTTTTCAGACCTGCAGATGTTTCATAATATTTCATAATGGAGGGATCATTTTCGTCTCAGCAATATAATACATCCCTGTTTATTTGTAGATCTCATATGCATTGTAACTTTTAGATTTATATTTGAACTGGTCCATATGTGACTCTATGAGAGAGCACCTCAACAGTGCTCGATTCAAGCTGATGAATAAATGAAAGCTGTCAACAGAGGAACTAACTGGCTAGGTGCCAGGTCCGCTCTTCAAATGACAACAAAGCCCAGTTGATAACCCACACAGTTAATTCTCTCACAGCTTCAGGGCCATGCATAGAACCAATGGGCTGGCGGTGACTTCTGACTGACTTCTGTCAAACTCTCCTTTAGTCATAGAGATGATGGTATGTTTCCTCAACTGTCAAATCTCCCAGGCCAATATCAGTGTTGAGGAAGTACCTAAACAACTCATAAGCCTGCTGCCAGAAAATGCTTTAAAAAATCCAAGTATGAAGTAAAGAGGCAGTGTTAGAGACAGAGAGAGATTTGGGGAGAAATAGAATGGAGAAAATGAGAGAGGGAGCTAGAGAGAGAGCGAGAGAACGAGAGAGAATACAAATGGAGTTTCTCTCTTGTCACGGAGGCGCGTGCATTCCAACATAATAAACTCAGGCTGTGCTGCTGTCTCCCTCCTAGCGGACCCTGGGGAGAAAGAGGAACCAGAAGAGGCATGGGGGATCCTTCAAAGACGGTATGTACACTATGTGTCACTATTGTGGTACATCATTTCTCAATCAGCCAGCGATTAAAATGTTTACAGCAACAGCATTAGCCTGTATGAGTCCAGAAAAAAAAAAGGAATTGGAATTGACAGAGCCTGAGTCCCTATTTCCTATCTCAGAAATGATGCCTTGAGGGAAGCAAGCAGGACCAAGCAGGAAATCATTCACTCTGAACGCTGTCAGCATGCTGAACGTCAGACTGATAGGTCCTGAAGTCCTGAACTTTTATAACGGTCTACCAGAAGAGTTTGTGTTTATTCCCAAAGGAATGTGACACAGCAGGGTGCCTGCAGGTCCTGAAAAGGTCCTAAAATGTCTTAAGTGATATAATCTAAACTCAAGGCCTTAAATGGTCTTGGATGCAGTTTAAGTGTTAAAGTTAAAAATGTTTTTTTTGGTGTGCTGTTCCTCTGTTGAGAAATCAGTCCAGTCATGCAGACCTTATTCTGATTAGTTATTTTCATTTTCACCTCTTTTCAAATGTCTTATATTTCATTCTAACTGGCATTAAAAAAGGTCTTTTTTAAGTATTCAGGCATTGTGGGGATTGAACTTGAGCCATTCAGTAATGTGATGGTCCACCAGTAGTCCTTCCTGACACCCCCAGTAATGGTATTTCTCCACACAGAACCATGCTAGTATAGTTTCTTTTACAGTTGCTTTGGCCCAATTTTCTTAACAGCCTAACTGAGTTGCCAGCATCTTAAGTGCTTAAAAACAACATGCACAACTCCAAAAATACACAAGCTCACTTCTCAGATTACACCCACCTACTGTATATAAGTAAAATGCTCCGGTGCTTATTACTACTAATGCAGTTCATGACATCAGCTCAACATGTATTTTCAGTTCTGCAACATAATTGCTGTTTACTTCACCAGTACAAGAAAAGCTGCTTTCAGTATTGTAACCAACATATCTAGTGGCTTGGTGTTTGGTGTCACAAGCTGTCACAATCTATCTATCTATCTATCTATCTATCTATCTATCTATCTATCTATCTATCTATCTATCTATCTATCTATCTATCTATCTATCTATCTATCTATCTATCTATCTCTCTCTCTCTCTCTACCTATCTATCTATCTATCTATCTATCTATCTATCTATCTATCTATCTACCTATCTATCTATCTATCTATCTATCTATCTATCTATCTACTTTATATATTTTTTTTATTTTAAAATGCAGCAATGACTAAAATTGATTGTTCTGATGCTAGGACGATGTACTAAGCAAATTGTAAAAAACAACAACAAACAAAACAAAACTGAATCTGCAAACCCAACTGAATCTCAGTTCTGTTCCTAACAGAGGCAATCTCACCTGCCACACTTCCCAATGTGGTCCATGGTATGATGATGTGATGTTGACAGGTTTCAAGACCGGTTTGTCATTTCGTTTGTCACATGCGTTCCCATATTTGACTCCTCCTTCAGTAACTTGGTTGAACAATAGCAGAATGCTGCATACATCGGCCTATAGCATGTAACGTATCATCAGTAGAAACCTGGCATTTCCAAAACAGCAACTTTTAAACCCATTGTTTCAACAATTTGCAATGTATTTTCAACTGTTGGCTTGGTCCCAGGGTCATGAAATATTGTCTTTGTTTGGAGTACAAAGTCAGCTGAAGTGCAAAGCCATTGTATGGACAGCCAAGTGATATGCATTGCTGTTGATGTGATCCGCAGCTACACCGCGCCTCTACCAGGAGATCTGTGAGCGAGGGCTGCACTCCACCAACCAGGATGAGCTCCTGGATGACTTCGTGGTGGTGGAGCCTCCTGCGGAGAACCAGGGCATCGTGGTAAAGAGCTACCGGCCGGCACAGCTCACCTGGAGCCAGCTGCCACAGGTAAATTGACTGCATCATCATCATACGTCACATGTTGTGGGAGGAAGGAAGGAAATTGAAGGAAATAACATTTCCTGCAACCTAGGAGTTCTACCAAGGTTATGGAGAACTGAGTCGAATTTCGCTGAAGAAAATTCTTCTATAGTTGGCGAACAACACCGCCTTCTATTCTTTCTTGTTCATCAAGTGTAGCTGAATGTTTCCTTTTGTTTCAAAAGGTGCGATATAAAAGCCCAGTGTCTTACATATTCTTGCCGCGGCAGAAACTCCCACACTCCCTTGACCCGGTGTGAAAGTGCTTGTATGGGTTTGATGAAGGTGGCAGAAAATCGACCAAACCTCTCCGACAGGCTTGGAGACATTGCCGTTTTGTTTTTACCACTTCCAAAATAAGCTCTACACCAAGAATACAATGGCATCTGGGAGCCTGACGGTTGTTTTATCCTCTACTGTTTTTTCAAAGGTGAAGGAAACAGGCATTCTGGAAATGATCTCACCTGAAGAGAGGAAGAGACAAGAGGTATGGTTACATCAGCTTGTGTGTGTGTGTTTGCATGCATCATGTGGACCTGCAAGCATTGCATGCAGTAGAAATAGACAAGGCAAGTTGAGGGAAAGTGGGTACACCAGAAAAGTTAGATTACAACTTCATCACAAAATAACTCCTGGAACATCAAATCATTTTATTTGTATAGAGCCCTTCATCACCGTTACAGTCACAAAGAGTGAAAAAACATCACAAAATGATTACAGTCATTATAGCCAACAGTGTCAGAGTATCCAAGGGTGGATTTTCCCTTGAATGCCTCTTGAGCAGTCTGATAGCAGCCCCTGTGTCAATACCAAAGGTCCACCCTGTGTGCTGTAACGTTTCCTGAATAAAGCCACACCCTGCCAATGCAATCACACTCAGTCCCTCTCCTACACAGGTGCTAGTCTCGCCCTTTAGTATCAATAGCTGGCCCGTAGGTCTGGTTCCACATCTTAACCAATGTACTGCTGCTGGTTTATTGGTTATTTTTAGTAGGTAATGTCCTCGGGGATCTCAAAGCATCGGTATGGAGTAACCCTTGAATGACATTTGGATCGGGACAGCCAATGGCCTGTGGTCCTCTAGTGTTGCCTCAGTACTTTTAAGGGATCTTTCAAGATCAAGGGCTTCTTTTTAGATTCATCATTTTCCACCGACGTTCAACAATCATACAGGGAGAAATCCATCGTAGAAGGAGAAGTCAGTAGCCAAGATAGACCAGAATGCAATGCAGCCACAACACATGTTGTGTTGTTTTTTTTACTTGACTGGGAAAACTCACTCTGCTATCTTTATCACTATCTCTCCACCTACATGTACTGAATGCAGCAAGTTCAGGCATGTTCTCTGGGGGTTGGTAAAAGGCATTCTGGGAAATGTAGGAAATCAGCGACTGAAGTAGAAGCAGATAAGGCAGGATGAGGGAAAGAAAAAAAAAGTAAATCAAAACTTCATCACAAAATAACTCCTCTCTCTTTGTGTCTCTTTACAGTATTTCTCCATTGGTTTGGCTCATTTCTTGAAACAGAAATTACATTCTGAAAATAACATGGACAAACCTCTAAACCACTTTGCAATTGTTCACAACAGAATAGCATTTCTCATTCATTTCATCAAATTGCAAATGTCTTAGTACATGTCTCAATGTCTCAGTACATCTTTGCAAATGATTAAGTACAGGTAGCCTACAGTTAGCACAATTTCCAAGTGAATACATCTTGTTGATCTAAACTGATCAGTTGATTCTCAGTCTAATGGTTGTTCTCTCCAAAACATGTCAGCATCATTTCATTATATAAGTCATCACATGCACAATAGTCTGTTCAATTGTCAAAATTAGTCAAGAACATAATACCATGAATACCATTTATGAATCTCTTGGAACATTTGATACATTGATTACAGTAATTGACAGTCAGGTGAAACTAACTTGAGGAGTTTCACACATCATCAGGGCCTGGTTCACTACTCATCCAAGGATGGTCATGGTGTTTCTACCACCTTACTCTCCTTTCCTCAATCCTATTGAGGAGTTTTTCTCCGCTTGGAGGTGGAGAGTGTATGAGCATCAGGCTCAAAATCAGAGGTCCCTGCTCCATGCAATGGACGCTGCGTGTGAAGATCAGGAGATCAGTGTAGGGGATGGTTGCGACATGCACGCCGTTTCTTCCCTCGTTGCATCACAAGGGAGAATATCCGCTGTGATGTGGATGAGAATCTGTGGCCAGACAGACAGCAGCGTGTGGACGGCCAGGAGGGTGAGGATGAGGACAGTGACCAGTGAAGAAGTATTACTTGTGAAACTCCAGCTTTATTTACAGCACTGTAGGCTACATATAATTTTCCTTGTTTTTTGTTTATGGGTTTATATTACAGTATATTATGCTGTATACATTTTCTTTTTACTCTGAAGTTACTTGATGTGTGTGAATAGAAATGGTTACAATTTCCTTGGCAGTATGAGTGCAATGTGTGATGTCAAACCTTGGAGGCTACTCTTACCGTAAAATACTTTTTTTCAGTTTTATACACAATTGTATTCTGTTAGCTAGACAAACAAAACTAGTACAGTAACCATTGTCAATGAAGGACTGGGCTAAGACTGAGAGGTGGACATGAGGGATATTTCAATGGTCCTCTGCCATAGTGACAAAACATCTAAACATTTTGACTTGCAGTGCTTACACAATGCCAAAGGGATGATGCATTTTGGGGGCACTGACTATTTATATGAGAAAGGAATTTAGTTTTGACACATGAGTGAACTGTTTTGGGAGAGATATGAGCTTTTGCAGGTGAACCATGGTGTTGTGCTGAACCATCCAGGTTACTTTGGCAAAAGCACCAAGAGTGTTGAGAACGTCCGGTCTGTTTCAAGAAATGAGCCAAAGCAATTGAGAAGGATCTTTTGCATTTTGGTGGCACTGACTATTTATATGGGAAAGGAATTTAGTTTTGAAGCATGAGTGAACCGTTTTGGGAGAGATATGAGCTTTTGCAAGTGAGCTATGGTGGTGTGCTGAACTGTAAGACTGTTTTGCAAAATGATCTTAGAGTTTTGAGAATGTAATTTCTGTTTCAAGAAATGAGCCAAACCAATGGAGAAATACTGTAATATATCTAATATATCTATATCTATCTAATCTTATATATTTTTAGTGAATTTTTCTATTTTATATTGTATTCTTGACCTTTGCTTTGTACAGTACAGTACTCAAATTCCTTGTATGTGAAAACATACTCGGCAATAGACCTGATTCTGATTGGTGATGTCTAACAGTGTCAGAGTATCCGAGGGTGGATTTCTGATGCGAGTGTGATCGTCCCCGTCTGTTGGTAATTTATTTGCGGACGTGTGGTCATTTGACAGGCCATCTTCGAGATCATCACATCGGAGTACTCGTACCTGCACAGCCTGGGCATCCTGGTGCGCCACTTCAAGGACAGTGTAGCACTGAGGAAAACCATGACGGCCACGGAGCACCATCACCTCTTCTCCAACATCGCCGTCATCCACGGAGTCAGCGAACGGTCGGGCAAACTCCCCTGTGTTTTGTGTGTGTGTGTGTGTGTGTGTGTGTGTGTGTGTGTGAGTGAGTTTCACCACCTTTAGACACAGTTCAGAGAAGAAGAAAAAATCAGATGATGCTATCAGTGTTTGAAGCAGTGTCATAAACCTATCCCCTTTGTAGATTTTGAAAAGGAATGCACATTGCGTCTCATGTTCGGGACAGCTTTTCGTCATACAAACACAATTATGCTTTTTATTCCCGCAGTAGACGTAGGAGGCAGCGGTTTGAAGTGGAAACAGGTCCATGTGAAGTTTCAGGGAGAGCATTTCTTGGCTCTAGTGTCCTGTGAGCTCCCTGAACGTGTTAAAACACGCCAGCCAAACTGGTTCTGCAGCCTAGTTGCTTTAAGTGGTATTCGCTAGCTTTAAGATGATAATGTCCTTGAGAGCAAGGCTGTGTTCTACTATTTGAAGGATTGCGCATTACTTGGCTGCCTGCATTTTGAATGAAAATAGATCCAGTATCAGCAGCAATAAAGGTCTCCATCTATCTTTTGTCCTCTCGTTCCCTGTAGATGTAAAGCTGGATGTGTGAAACTGGCTGGCAGAACAGGGCTGCAGAAATATGACGTGTGTGTGTATGTATGTGTGTGTGTGTGTGTGTGTGTGTGTGTGTGTGTGTGTGTGTGTGTGTGTGTGTGTGTGTGTGTGTGTGTGTGTGTGTGTGTGTGTGTGTGTGTGTGTTAGTGTGTGTTTGTGTGTATGTGTGTGTGTGTGTGTGTGTGTGTGTGTGTGTGTGTGTGTGTGTGTGTGTGTGTGTGTGTGTGTGTGTGTGTGTGTGTGTGTGTGTGAGCCATTGCTTCCTGGGTTGAGCTGCTGTTTGGGTGTCATTTTACTCCCAGTTTCTTTGTTGCACAGGCCCTTGAAAGGGTTTGAGCGGGTTTGAGAGGGTGGGGCTGTAAGTTGTTTATCATATGTTGGTAATTATACTTAACAACTTACTTACTTAACAATGGACACAAGTGGAGCTTTGATGAAGCTTTGGCAGAGGGAACAAATGTTGTACATTAGGTATACTAGTATATGTTACTTTAGCAATACAATAATTACATATTATAATAATAATAATAATTATAATAATAATAGCAACAACAACAATAATAATAGTAATAATAATAGTATTACAATAAAATTAATAAAATTAATAAAATAAAAAAATAGCTATATTACATCGCTGTGACTTACATCGCTGTGACACAGCATTTGAATTTAAAAAGTATCATATCGCCTTGCAGGCTTGTACTTCTTGTACTGACTGCATTTGTTTTCACCTCACTCAGATAACGTGTCTGTGGGAGGGGAAAAAAAACAAAAAACTCACTCCCTCGCTACCCTCTCTCTTTCTCTCTCCAGGTTTTTCGGGGACCTTGAGCGGCGTCACCATGACAACCCAGTGATCCGAGACATCAGTGATATTGTGCAGAACCACGCTGCCCACCACTTTGAGCCCTACATCGTCTACTGCTCCAACGAGACCTTCCAGCAGAGGACGCTGCAGAAACTGCTGTGAGTAGAGGATGAGGGATGCAAACGGCAATATGCTGTGTTGACTCAGTAATAGTCACCCGGGTCTGTCTTCCCTCTCTCTGTCTCTATTAGGACCAACAACACTGCATTCAAGGAGACTCTGAAGCAGATTGAAGGGAGCAGTGAATGTGGAGGCCTGCCCATGATCTCCTTCCTCATCCTCCCCATGCAGCGAGTCACCAGACTACCACTGCTACTGGATGTCAGTCTCAACCTTTCTTCTCCTATATGAATGGTTTTCAATCTTGGCTAGTCCAATATGATAAGTCAATTCAGATGGATGACCTAGAGCGTTGTGCAGAAAGCTTTTATGACTAAAAAAGATGAATAAAAGGTACTTTAATACCTTTGTTTCCTCCCCGCAGACCATCTGCCAAAAGACCCCAGATAAGACAGCTGAGTACTTTGCTGCAGTCTGGGCGCTGCATGCCATCAGCAAGGTAGGGGCGCTGAGCCAACGCATGCAAGCAGGGGTGAGCCTCTGTGATGGCTCATACCCTCATTCTTGTACACTTAATGTCAGACCAAAATGAAAAGCCGACGTGCATATGCCAGAAATCCAAGAAAAAGTGCCCTCAACTGGGATTAGCACTGAAGAAGTGGTGTGCATCCATACTTGGTGGATCTCTGATTCTTTAGCTCCACGTTTCACTATTAAAGTGATTATCATTATTATTGTTATTATTATTATTATTATTATCATCTTACCAGTTGGTCACTAGCTGTAATGACGGGGCCAGGCGGATGGAGAGGACAGAGCAGATGTACACCATTCAGAAGCAGATGGATTTTGGTAAGATCAAGGTAAGGTCATATGTTCTTGTTCCCTACAGAAACAGCAGCAGAAACATTTCCCCCTCTGAATGCAGAGTACACGTTAGTCTGATTTCTAACCTGGAGTGACCGCTTGTGTCCCCAGCCGTTTCCTCTGGTGTCGGCGTCGCGGTGGCTGAGGAAGCGGGGAGAGCTGGCCGTGTGCACCGAGGAGCTCAGCATCTGGAAGGCATTCAGCCATAAGAGCTACTACCTGTTCCTCTTCAATGACGTGCTCATCGTCACTAAGAAGAAGAGGTCAGTGGGACTGTACCAGCAACTGGAGGTTGGACAGGAATACACAAAGCCTTCAAAAAAGAATACACTGACTTTTTAGCACCATCAGGCACCAAATAGTGAACGCAATAGATTAGTGAACTGCTACCAATGTCTTCTTTTGGATAAGAATGATATTTGGGGTCCAGTGGTTTTAAACCTAAGTGAGCTGATGAGTGACCACCACATTATCAGCGGACATAGCAGAGATTTTCCTGTTAGCTCACAAAAATCTCAAGTCAAAAACAACAAGTTCTCCAAGATGCCAGCAGAATGACCAAATGCTTATGAAGATTTGACCTTATGGGTTCATCTCACACTAATAGCCCACTGAAGAGCAATCTGGAATGTCCCTCAGAGAGGGAGGCTAGTGCGGAAAACAAACCTTTTCAACCCCCGGCCACAGTGCACGACGGGTTCCGAAAATTCAAAGCCACTTTCACTATTCTACCAACAAAACCATTTTTTATAAAAGAAGGGAACCTGGTTGGGTACCTGCTGGTAGAGTAGACAAACACACCAACCAAAAGCAAAGTTCACTGGTGCATTTCACTGGTGGTTTAGCGTTTTCTTCCCACCCTGGTGGTGACCCCTGCAGGGGTTAGCAGGTCCAGCTGGTGGCTGTCAGGGAACATGAAAAGAAGAGAGGGTGGAAGGAAAGAGAGAGAGGAGGGAGAACATATGGATATGGTGCATGCTTGAGATTCTTCAATATCACATTCAACATGTCAGCTCAGCAGACTAAAGCTTTGTGTGTGTGTGTGTGTGTGTGTGTGTGTGTGTGTGTGTGTGTGTGTGTGTGTGTGTGTGTGTGTGTGTGTGTGTGTGTGTGTGTGTGTGTTGGGTTAGAGAGAAAACAATTTCAATAAGGAGGAAGGAGATTCCCACAAGACTAGAATCACTTTCAGGGCTGAACATTGCCCTCAGGAACCAGTCCTAGGTCACAATAAGTTGTAAATGCTGTTAGCAAACACTCAAGCAGTGTGCATTTGAATGTGTCTTCAAAACATATCAAGACTTGTGCAAATTTTATGCACCCCCTAGGAGCTACAATTGCAAAAGTCTCATTCGCATCATTTAAGCCTCGCTGTGGAAAAATATCTATAGAGCAAAAAAACCCAACAACAACAGGTATTTCTTGTGTCTGTCTGTCCAGTGAGGACAGCTTTGTGGTAATGGACTACGCCACTCTGGAGAAGGTGGAGGTGGAGGTAGCGGAGGACGCGGAGGGACGGATGACTCCGCCTGCCAAGTGCAACCATCAGCTGTATTTCAGACTGCTGCTGAGCAGGAACAGCGATGGGAGACCAGAACAGATCTCCCTGGTGGCCGAGTCCAGGTACAGCAGCTCTCAGCCCCGCGCCATAACTTCACATTTTAACCCCCCTTCATTTGTTTGCCCACATTTAGATTTGAAAACATTGGATTTACTAAGTGATCAATTTGACATGGAAGGACAGAACAGATTTGATTTATTTGTTGCACAGGCGGGTTCATGCATATTCTGGGCCAAGACAATCTTAGTGTCACTAGATGATATAGATGTTTTTTACTTAAGATGCTCTCTGGGAAACTGACTTATTCAAAATCAAATCAAATCAAATCAAATCAAATCAAATCAAATCAAATCAAATCAAATCAAATCAAATCAAATCACATCACATCACATCACATCACATCACATCACATCACATCACATCACATCACATTTATTTGTATAGCCCTTAATCACTGTTACAGTCTCTAAGGGTTTCACAGTGCCCAACATGTGAAACAATAAATGGTTAGTACACGACATCCCCCAGCCTTAGACCCTCACAGAGGACAAGAAAAAATTCCTTCAACAAAACCTTCAAAATCAAATCCACTTGTATCCCCTGGAAACCAAACCTGACGCTTTGCATTTACCGCCCTCTACTGGCAGAATTGAAACCTGTAATGCTTCTGCATTATATTAAATTCAGAACAAATGGAGAGAATTTTCCCTGTTACCAAATTTTACTGGATATATCATCATTTTGGGTCACATCTAAATTGTGTTCTTTTATCTCCATTGTCAAGGGTGGACCGGGCCCGCTGGGTAAGTGCCCTTACGGAGCACAAGCAGACAGGCGTCGTCACTAGTAAAGACGGTAAGTCAGGGAGGTCGATTCATCAAAGGCCTCAATTGTTAAAATGCACTCACTCAATCATTTTCACATTGCGTGTACATCTGATCTATAAAAATGACAAGTTGAAAAATTAGATGGTGCATTCACCATTCATGTTCAAATGACAAGAACCATAAGGTGTAAGTATAATTGTACTGTTTCTCATCCTTAAAAGCTTTCAGTTTTGCGGTGTGCTGCACACAAAACACAGTAGAGGGTTTCCTTTCCATTTTCCATTCCTGCAACTATATAAATTGTAATGTTAGTCACACATGTAACAGAACTGAGCACCATTTTCCCTACTTTTCCACTTTCTTGGGTTTTGGTTCAGTAGATACAAAACAGATATACATGATCCTGATCCTGTGCTTTCCAATTTTTAACAAGCAAACGAGGCTTTTGAGTGTGTGTTGTCGCATCTTTCTGTTTAATCCTCGAGGAAAGCAGCATTTTTTGACAAGCCTATTCTTGCCACACAGAATGTGAACAGGATTTCAACCAAGGTTTTGAATTGGCTGAATTCAAGGCGCAAGTCAATTCAAATAAACTTGAAGCTTGAAGCCGTTCAGGCTCGATCAAGCATTCAGTTGGGATGAGTGATGTTGTGGATTTCGACCGATGCACATTTTAAAGATTGCATTATAGCATGCAACTTTGCTGTTGGGTGAAATAAAATGGATTTTGAGAGGACCTCATAAGCCCAAGGGTCAAATCTTTCTTCAGTCCATTTGACGACTATGATTCTTCAAGCAAAAAAAAACATTTTTGATACGAAAGATTAAATTTCCTTTCCAATAATTACACCCCAGATGGTAACGCATGGAAAAACTGGTCCAGTCATAAAACCTGACAGCTACAGTAGCCGCTTTGTGTCATGTTTCGGTCCTTTTTAATGCAACCATGAACCACATTGTGCATTGTGGAAATGTGTTCCAGGTCTGCCACAGTATGAAGCAACCAAAGCCTACATGCCCAAGGAGCTAGACGAACTGGGGCTGCAGCTGGCTGAGGTCGTCATCCTCCTGCAGAAAGAGGAGGGTGAGGCACCACGTCACCTGCTTAATTCCAACACATTATCCGTCATGTGCTATCAAATTCTTAATACCCTTCTGTCCCACCAGTGCCTTATCTGCCACCACTTGCATCCCTTGTTCCTGCTCTAGATTGGTGCCACGGGGAGAGAATGCGGGACGGAGAGAGAGGCTGGTTCCCTGCCAGCTGTGCCACAGAGATCACCAACCGTACTGCCATGGAGAACAATGTGCAACGTATGAAACGCCTACGCAAAGAAACCAATGTTTGAGTAGCTGTAATGTTGGTGTATATGTGCATAAAAAAATTGGACATTTGCAATGGGAAGATAGAGTGGTGATAGGTGGGAATTTTCACTCAACTTGTACAGCTTTGTCCTGTTATTTTCTTGTGTAGAAATGTTGGCGTGATACTTGTGTTAATCTCAATCAGATTAGCATACAAACCAATTAAAATTGTAAAAAAAAAAAAAAATACAGAGCAATGAGTAGTTGCATGCAAACTGTACCAAACCGGTTACCAAAGTACCCTGTATTTTCCTTACACTCATCTTGTGCTTACTGTGGGACAAGGAACTTCAAAGTGTTAAAAGTTGATACATTTCTTATCACATTGTGATAGTAAATTGTAAGATATTACATGTAGGGGTTCTTCCTTGTTATGCTGGTGCCAAAACTGTGTTAGTACAAAGGTCTTTGCAAAAAATTGGACCAGTCTAAGAGGTTCTGTTAAGCGCTTTGTGACATTTAAGATTTTATAATTTTTACTGACTATGCTGTCAACAGATTACATGTCTATTAAATGTCAGAATCTATATCCCTTTCTCCCTTCAAGCATGTTTGTAACCACTTATTGTTGCTGTGGCTGTAAAACATCCAGCTTATCAACGTTTAGAGCCCATACAAGAAATAAAATAAAGCAAACACTCAGGACAGTTCTCCTTTGACTTTTATTTGAGCTTGCATTTTGTTAAAATGTTTGAATACATAAAAAGTTATTTAAAAATGTCAAACTGACCAGATATCAAATTCCATTTTTCTTTAAAAACCATTTGGTGTAAAAACTTAGGACCGATTTAGAAAAACATCTGTTGTTTCCCCAAAACTTTTTGTAGCTGTCACATAAAAATAATGGAAAAAAACAGGTCTGCATAGATTCTGCAGGCAATCGGTGGTAATCTGGTCAAATGCATGGTGCAAGCTTGTGACGATCGTCAAGTCAAATCTGTTTCTTATTGCTCAGATCTTTGATGTTTCTTCTTGTTGACAAAAAAACTGTAAGACAGAAAGATGGAAAATTAGTCAGTTGTACAGCTACATTTGGTGTCCTGGATCATATGGTTTGAGTCATGTAGCATATTGTACAGCGCTGTGAGTTGACTGAAAATCTGCATCATCATCACCAGATAGCAAGCCTAAAGCCAACAGCTACTGCTCATATGATAGCGAGACAAAGGCTAGAGGGCTGCAGGCTGCCAGACAGTTTGCTTTATCAAATCCATTGCATTACCTCATGCTTTGGATCATCTATCACGGAGCCAATGAAAAGTGCACATGACAGACTAGGCAGACACTTTTCCAACAGAATCTCAGTTAGAGGCGCAGCTTTTAAAAATCAACTGTTATAACGTATGCTCTGTCAGCTCTATGTTTAGGCCCAGAATTAGTGCAATTTAAGATACAAAACCTGCATAACATGGTTGTTTTATTGAAGATAATCTCTGCCCTAATCCTCTTCTTGCACATATGTTCTGACATGTTCACCACACAGGTCGAACACATGAAATAAACAGTTATGCGTTACGTCTAGCCCCACATTTTTAAAATCAAGGGACAGTGCAGGCTAATGTTTGAGCAGGGCACAGAATATTTCCAGCTGTTGTATGATCGAAGACTCACCCGGACGATGGTAAGAGATGGTAGGTGCCGGTGGGCAGGTTCTTTCCTACTCAGCCCCACCCTGCTGGGCCTCGGGAGCGGACGTTTTCTCTGCGGATGGTTCGCCTCCTGTTTTGGCCTCCTTGCCTTCCTGACCGGGTTTGCCACCAGCTTGTGGGCGTCTGCGGCGGTAGTTGAAGTTGCGGCGGTAGCGGCGCTGGCGGGGCTCTTGGTTCTGACCACCCTCGCTGCCCTGATTCTCCTTGTCCTCCTCTCCGTCCCGCACCGGTCTGGGACGGGGTGGACCCCTGGGGAGGCACAGAGAGCTGGAGTTTAAAACATAAGCAACAAAAAAAATTTTTACGCAATCAAACATTAAGTTTAGTGTATCACAATGACTGAAATGTCATCCACTGAAACTAGGTGAACATAATTCCTGCTTAAGAGTAAAGGTCACAAACAATGAATGAATGATCAAATTTTTTATGAGCAGTTGCCATTCAAGGTTAGGCTGCAATAAAGGAGAGCTTCTCTGGCATGAATTACTATTAAAAGAAATGTACTGCAAATTTGCAGTTTGTGTGAATGCTTCAAAAGAAAAGCCAGGATAAAAACCATTGCTGTACTTCCATTGTTGCAGCCATGTGTCAATGAAGCCAACATGCAAACCTTGGTCTGAACCTTGGTCTGAAGCCTCTGTAGTAGTTCTGCCTCATTGGTTTGTTGCCCTGGTCTGGACCTCCCTGGTTCTCGTCACCTTCACCTCCCTGAAAGCAAACAGATCAGTCAAACAACAACTGGTAGATGGCTCCTTACAGAGCCAACACAGGAAATTTCCAGTCCGGCTCAAACCACAATTTTGCCCAACATGAAGAGCTGTTATGTGGTGCCCTACTGAACACAATCGTAAACTGTAATAAAATTTTATTCTCAAAGGTTTTGTTGAGAATCCAACAAATGCGAACACACAACGTAGCTCGCAGAGTTGAGACCAGGACCTGTTTGAGTCAATTTGCGGTATATTGGCCCCCGATACACCAAGCTTTATTTGTCCAAATCCACATGAATGTTGGAAAGGAGAGGGTTGAGAGTTGTGTATGACATCACTGGAACAGGGGTCCCAACTTTGTCATGGGACCCCTGGGTGCCTGCTTCAGGATAGAAGCCCTGTGACGGCGTACCTCAGTCATCTCTCCTCGTGATGCGTTGGTGTACGGGGGCCGGCGGCCGTAGCGTCTACGTACAAAGTATGGCGGGTAGCGCCGTCTGCCTGGGTAAGAGGGTCTGCGCTGCTGTTGCTGCATCTCTCCCTCTGGGGCACTCTCCGCACCCTCACGGCTGTTTTTGTCACGGCCTCCACTGCCTGGCTCGCGCTCGCCCTCGCCGTCGCTCTGGTAGTTCTCTGGGTAGTCTCCACCACGGGGTGGGCCCCTCCTGCGGGGATAACGCCTATAGCGGTTCCTGTCAGCAGCATACTTGCTCCCCTGGACTGGAACACCTCCAGGGCCGGTGACATTGGCCGCCTCTGCTCCCTGTGCACAGAGGTTTTTTTATTTTTTATTTAAGGGGAACAACCTCTAGGTCCAAGTTATTTTCCATTTACTAATCAAACACTGAGTCTACCATTTGAATAAATTAAAGTCATGATGAGGTGCTAGGTTGTGATTTATTTTTTCAAAGATGCAAACTTACAAAAACTAAATCTGGTCATAGTAATGTAACTACATGCAAAATAAATACCATGTCATTTTGAAACAAAGCAAGGATTTTTGTTTTATGAAAGGGTATTCTAGCTTACCTTCTCCCCTTCAACCACATCAAACTCCACAGTTTCTCCATCTCCAACACTGCGAAGGTATTTCCTTGGGTTGTTCTTTTTGATGGCCGTCTGAAATACAAAAAATATCAGATATGAGATTTCATGTTTGAGTTAATTTAGGACCATCAACTTAACATTAGTCATTACCCCTTACCTGGTGTACGAAAACATCCTCTTTTGTATCATTCCTAAACAAAGGAAGAAAAACAGGTTTCAATTACATTCAGGGACCAGTACCTTGCTGAGCCACAAAATGCCACATTGTATCAGCAGACAGATTGTGACTAAACCAGCAAGTGTAAGGATTAATTAACTTCTGCACGTAACAAGAGCATGGCGACCGGCAGACAAATCGGCTGGTCAGCTTTGTAAGCAAATCAAAGCCATAATAGGATTGGGAATGTTCCCTCACACACACAGATCATATTAGTGTCTTTCAGAGGTAGAGGTGGGGGTGGGGTCCACTTACCTATTGATGAAACCATATCCATTCCTGACGTTAAACCATTTGACTGTACCCAAGACTTTTGTTGCTGTAATGAGAATTCAGTTTTATATTGTCAATTGGGTGTGGCATGCTGCAATTTAAAATGACAGTTTGCAAAGGAATCAAATGACAAGACAGATGACGAAAAACTAACCATGGCCAGGGATAATGTTGAAGTTATATTTAACCCCCAACTGGTCAGCCTTTTTATAGATACTGTTGCTTGTTCTATGCCAGCTGCACTTGGCGTGAGGCATGAACCAAATGCATTATTAGCTAGTAAGGACTACACTTGTCCAGGTCTAGGGTTCCCTTAGTCAAGGCAGAAGTGAAGCAGGTTCAGAATATAACGGTAGCAAAAATGTTCAAGTAGCAATAATGTACAGCGAGTGAGCATCACTGCGCCTGCTCATGTCAGCAACGACTTGATTTGTGGTTACAGTTGCTAGAACCTACTGCCCCATTTTAAGCCACACCGATAGGAAGTACTTGAGCGTTTACACGTGGTGGTGTCGCGCCCTGAGACGCTAGCGAGAAAGAAGCTTGGTTGGCTTGCTAGCATAGCCAAGTGGCTAACTGGATTTCTTAACCATGTGGTTGGATTAGAGCCAGCAAGCGGAAACTATCGTAGTACATCAGATATTATCATTATTGTGCCGCATTGTAGTAAATGAGCACAAGCACTGACCTATATCTGTAGCCAATATGTGAAAGATTCTAACAACTACAGGACGAAAAAAAAACCGTAGAACATCAGGGCGGACATTTTGGGTGCCCTATCAGCCATGTAAATAGCAAGCTAGGCTATCGTCGTTAGCCAGCAGGCTACCATCGCGGATAGTCGGCCATAATGATAGTCGTTAATTCAAGCAAAATCCTCGAACTGACGACAGCCGTCTTTTGTCGATTGAGAGCAGTCTTAATACAATCATTCGTCCGATCACCATAGTTAAGTGGGCCTCGACCGTTTTAAAGGAAAAGCGGCTGCCGCGCAACTAAGCACATCCCTGTGAACAAAGGGATACTCAGTAGCTAATAGCTAGCTAACGACGTAAGCAGTAATGGTCTTACAACCGCATCGTGAGAGTCAACTTCAAGTTCACATCATGTGTCGTTCACTACTACCACGTTAGCTAGCTACCGTTACAGTATAGCTAACGTTACTTGGCTATGTATCTTGGCTATATTAAATAATGTTAGCGTAACGTTAGAGAATACATGCTCTAGGCCAGGAACAATTTATAAAACCTGACCACGCGAGACGGCCAGCAACATGGAATTCTATGTTGGCTGGCTATCAGGCCAACGGACGAATAAAACTAGGATTAGCTTTATCTAACGTATATTCTCCTAAAAAAAATAAAATTATATGAACCGTAATATATATAGTTATGAGCCGATATTACCAAAATTACCTGAATGTCTAAGCAGCTCTCGGCGTGTAAAGCTGGCACTGATGTTACTAACATCCAACGTCCAACTGACATTTTTGAATTTACATCGTTAGGTTAACGTTGTGCTACCGTTACTTCGCTGCTAACGGTAAATTGCGACACGTTGTTGGCGCTAACCAGTTCTCGTTAAAATAAGTTTAACATTTTTTATTAAGAAACTGTAGTGTAACAGACAATGCGAATAAATAACGAAAACTATTGAACTGTGCGTGATCAGGTTAGCTAACGTCCATTTCATCTCGCTACTTCCCAACTTCAAGCAACGCTAGCCTAATTAACATTAGGTTTTATGTGACTTAAAGCAAACGTCAAATAGCTAGTTAACGTCAGCTAGAATAACCAACGATTCGTTAGTGAACGTTATCAACCTGCGCTTCGACACATGGCTTCGACGTTGGCCGAAGCCACACATCAGCTAGCTAGCTAACGTTCACAGCAATCTTACCGATGACCTTCTTATCCCCCGCGGAAGCTGCGGCTGCCGGGCTGGATGGGCTCTCCGCATCGGCAGCGGGCTGCGGTGGTTGTTGTGTTTCGGCCTCGCTGCTCATGGTTACTGGTTGGTAATGACTTTTGCCGGCGGTGACTCTCTAGTATGTTTCCCGGTGCTAGATGGTAACCTGGGCCGGCGGTGGTCGGGGCTGCTGCCTTCGGGCTCTCTGCTTTCCTCTCCGCTCCCGTTGCCGATCGAACTGGGCAGAATGAGAAATGATGTCTTGGAATATTCCTGGCCATGGGCCCGCCCAGCTTGTCTTCGAATTGGCTCAGTTAGTCAACGCAATATAAAACACATTTTTATTGGTTAAGGAAGCTGTCCATTTGTGTGAGAGGAATTAGCCGAAACTGATTGGCTAAAAGAATGTACCTGTCCATAGATACCGCCCACAGTGATGCAAAATCCAGACAAGCCAGACGGACAACCCTGGCTCTTTCTCTGGGACAGATACTAATGCTTACTTGTATTCGTGTTATTTGCCAGACTGATTTTAACAACATCATCTTTAATGTATCCAACTGAAGGAATCATTAACACATTGACTAGAATATAAATTATACATTACCAACATATAATGGCTCCTAGAATTTGTTTTCCCTAAAAAGCCATGTTTGGCTACCCATCAACATGACTTTGAGATATTCTCTCATTTCATGAGTTTTTAATGTTTGGGAAAAGAAGGCATTCAGTTTGTTATTCTGCTGAACAAATAACTACACAGAAGACATACAGTGAATTTAGACAGAGAATTTGCCTGGAGAGATAAAAAAAAAATTTGAATTTGTTTTTAGCTCATGCCTTGGAAAAAATATATTGTCATCCACCAAACTGGGTGCTGGCCTGAGTTTAACAGAAAATGGATACGATTGTTAGCATGATTGTTATTGCTATTGACAAAATGTTAAATGTCTGTATAAAGTCAACATACTGTTTGTAGCCCTACCCCTCTGTGCAGCTCTGTGGAAATTTATAGCAGGATAATTACTGACCTATATTAAGGGGAGGATTACTAAAGCCTCAACATTTTTTTACTGAGCAGCAGGCTATATTTTGTCATTATGTTTGTGTTCTCAGTGCTTCTAAAACATCTATGTGCATGATACCTTTGGAAGTCTAGGAAAATAGTTCCACTCTGTGTGCTGCATTGCATTTCAAGTCCTCGCCAGCCTACAAGCAGTCAATGAATGTCAACAGCATAATGTAACACCTACACACAGAGAACAACTGTGTTCATTATGCCATACCATAGGAATTTTCTGAAATAGTTATAATAATATACACTGTAATATATTATTGTACTTTGTTTTGCAAAATATCAGTCCAAATCCTCACTTGACTGTTTTGGGTGTGGCTGTTACCATTGTTATGTTACTGTGTATGTCATCTACATGGAAAATAAGTACCCATGATGAACATTAATAATGTCCCTTTACTATTTAAATACCAACCAGGATATATTTTGTATCCTGAAATCACTGGGAATTTACAAATTATATTTCAAATGTTCCTGCCCTACATTGCTGTAGATTGTTTCTGAGATGATTACGCTCCTTAAATTATAAGCATACACAAAAGCCCAAATAGTGACACAAAATCCTTATGTAATAACATACAATTTGCTTCTCCAATCCAATTGCCCCTCCACAGTACACTAGTTAGATGCAGTCTTTATCCTCCCGCAGCTTCGCCAGTGAATTGTGAGCCTCCACTTGCAGCAGCGTGGAGCAGACAGACCCAGACTGAGAGCGAGACAACCCCACCGAGCCCCCACCCATTGTCATGTTAATGCTCCACTGGCACTGTTTATGAGCATTGGTTGATGTGTGAAGAGCTCGTTGTTAATGGTGGAGCCCTGTTCTCCCACACAAAGATGGGCTTTAGCATTGACCCCAGAAAGCCTCCCCACGAAGCAACACCCCCCCCTCCCAAAAAAAAAAAAACTCTTCCTGCCTCTGTAAGAGAACAGAGCCTCCATCTGAAAGGACTCTTTTGTGCCAAGGGAACGAGGTCCAAGGCAAAAGAGGGAGAGTGCGAGTGGGGGAGGGGTTCTGGTGGGTTGGATTTGTATGGAGGGCTGGGATAAGAGGTAGCCATAAGTTCAGCAGAGGAGTGCTTGGCATTGGAGAGGACTCTTGTGCCGTTCACTGTAAGCACTCTCCTTCGTTGACAAACGATGGTGAGGCTGGGCTTGATTATTGCCCACTATTGATGTGGAGGCCAACGCTGCATCTCCAGAGAATTTCATCCTCATAAATTTAACCTCTTTTGTTTTGCAGGCAAACGACTGAGGACAACATTCCCTTATTTTCTGCACAAACCTCTCAGGGGGAAAAAGCGGGAAAAAAGCACATCATGTTAAATATGGCTTTAATATATCCAGCTCACCCTGCTAGGTTCAGACTGTTCTCACAGTATCGGAAGTGAAGTTGTGATTTGAAGTTTACAACCATGGGTAGGCGACTCATTTCTTAACTACAATAAATAGATAAGGAAGGCGATGTCTTGTTTTTTTGACTTTGGATTTACTCTTAGATTACAGCTGTAACTGATATCAGGATAGATTTTTTTGCTGCACCGTGGTTGACAACAATTCAAATTCCATATTATTGCTACAAACCTAACGACAAATCTAAGTACACATGCAGAAATAATATAAATGCTTTAAAAAGTATAAATACACAAGCATGTTATTGACGGTTCAAAAGTGAAATAAACTAAAACAACCTAAAGGTCTTGAAGCACTCTTTACCACAGTGCCATCTACAGACTGAGGATAGCTCTGAATCCCCCTCCCCCAAACAAATGAGATCTTCCACAAACTTTTATAAAAATGTAAAACAATTTATTGATTATACATTTGGTACAAAGGATTTTTGAATTATGAATGGGAATCGTCCATAGGCCACCTAAGTATTTCTTTAAGCTTGAACAAACATTTTCTCATCTGTCCTTCCATGACAGGAAGTTTCCACATTACACATTTTCAAGCTAAACCCATTTCAAACCCATATATTAACTAAATTCAATTAGTACTACAACCCACCTGAGGCATTATGACATGTAAGAGAATAATTTGGATTTTTGATGCATCAGTTAAGCTGGAATCAGACCTAACAAATCCTTCAATATATGACCATTAACAGCGATCACAGTAACTGACACATTGCTGAACTAACTGATGTACTTCATGGTGCATTACGGAAGATGACATCCTTACAGTCTTTAATATCCAGAAGAAGAAAAAAAACAAGGTTGAGTTTTGGTGAGGGGAATGAATGAATAACAAGACACTGGTTCACGTATAAAGGTCGTATCTCGTTTCCCATTGAAAGGGGGCGATGCTGTGAGCAGGCTGGATTACATCTCTCCACACTGGGAGATGAGGATGGGGAGCTTGGGTTTGTTGTTGGGCCCTGTAGCTACGTTCTGTTGGGAGGGAGGAGCAAAAGTCAACTCTGAAATGGTTACACAAACAGTAAACTCAGTATATAATCTCTAATTACTAATTACATAAATGCAATCCAGAATAGTTAAAATATGGCTACTTCAGTTCCAGTCACAGTAGGACATCAGTTCTGAAATATTTGAGGATCCTTTTGAAGTTCCGGACAGCAGAGGCGGTTCAAAATGTTGAACACACATGCCGCGTACACTCTGACACATTTCAATAATATTAATTGCTTAAAGATAAGTGTAGAATTTCTTCATTGATATATTTCTGCCAAATTCCTGTCAGCAAAATTTTAATTCCTTTCCAAAGGACTTTTTTTTCCCAATACTCTTAAATTGAAAACTTTAAGAAAAATTGGAGCATGATGTGTGAAAATAATTGAGAATGGTAATCCCTGCTTTGACTACCAAGCTGCAATCGTTCTCTTTCAGTTTGCTAGGTAGCTTAAAAATATTTTAAGAGCATATGTTGGGAAAATTATAGCACTGTAGAAATCTGAAATGGCAGCTCTAGACCAGCAGAGGGGATAAAAAACTCAGGTCATATTAGGGTACCGAACCAGACTTTGTTCTCGACTAGACTACAAGAAATATAATGTGCCAGCTCTGCACTACACAAATTATACCTCATCAGTTTAGAAGTCCTGATAGATGTGGTTCTACCAAAAATAAGGAGCAAAAAATACACCCCCAAAATGGGCACAAATATGGCAAATAATGGGCAACAATGGAACATAAGGATTGTTGTACTCTATGTACATTTGGGAAACTGAAAACAAATTTTTGAACAAATATTAAAATAAAAATTTACCTCAATTTTTCTCATGACCAGCAAGCCATCGACCACCTTTCCTAAAATATTGTAATCAATAAGACACTCATCAACATATATGAAAATGTAATTGTGACACATAAATTAAAAATAAATACAGCTTATGAAAGATAAATTCTGGGTACATCATTTATATTATACTCACCAAAAACTACATGCTTTCCATCTAACCAGTCACATTTGGTACAGGTGATGAAAAACTGACAGCCATTTGTTCCAGGACCACTATTTGCCTAAAGCACAAAAGCTTTGTTATTGTCCAAATAAGAGAAAATATATATTATTGTGAAGGACTAGTGGTTTTAGGTTTTTATCTGTTTGTCTATCAGGGATTGGGTCAATTCACTTCCAATGACTTAAATCTAAAATTAAGAACATAAATTATACATTTTTTCAGACAATATAAGATATAGGAACTGTTTATTCCAAGACTTTATTGATTTTTGCTTAATTTGGAAGGAAATCCACATTTTGAATTGGTTCAATTCCAAGTGAATTGGATAGTTATTATTTATTTTTTTTATTCAGAAGGGTCCCTGACATGGAGGTACTGATCTCACACACACCATGGATAGAAGGCCAGGCGCAGAATGCTTCATTCTGAAATTTTCATCAGCAAATGGACCTCTGTAGATGCTGCAAATGCCAGTGCCATCACCCTACACAAAACAACAAAAGGTACAAAGTTACGGCTTGCTTAAGAGATATAGAAAGCCAAGCAGTCATAAAAGTAAGATGTAGTTCCCAACATGTCCACTACAGGGCAAGAGATGAAAAGAATTCACCTCCTGCCAAATTCAACAGTCAACACACATCACTGAGACACGTAATACAAAGCTGATTGAAAGGAGAAGGGCAATAATGGTCCTAGTTTCATGATTGCTTCAGCGATGTGTAAACGGAGGAGTCAACGATGGCCCCATCACTACGACATACATATTCCATCATGAGGATTTTAAAGAACTCTACTGAACTCAATTAGAGCATATTTAGCTTCTTCTAAAACTTGATGAAGGTCCTGGTACCAAAACTTTGTTCTCAATGAAGATGCTCTAAATGCAAATTTCAGTAGACAGTGTGCAGAAGACTTTTGTTTCCTTAATTGTCTTCTCCTACACACCTGACACCATTTACTCAGGTGTGCAAAAGCTCTACTGTATCATGACAATTTTGAAAATTGTAATGTCTAAATAATATGGCATTTGAGTTCTTGAAGATGATCATAGCAATGATCCAATAGTAGCAATAGTTGTTCATATAGACAAATGGAATAAAAAAATTGCATCCCTTAAATTGTGTTTTGCTGTCATCCCAGACTAAGAACAATAAGAGAGTAGAAGAGTGTATGTTACTCACATTTACAAAGTCCCCTCCCTGGATCATGAAGTCTTTGATCACCCTACCAGTGAGCAATAAAATCACATCAGTAAAGACTTCTTAAAGTGATATTTCACTTTAGTTAGAAATTATTCATTGTATACAATACATTGTATGTATTATATACAACAGGTAATTTCAGCCAAGCAATCTGATTGGTTAGATGTGCTGACAACTCCCATAAAATACTGCTTATTTTGACTGGTTGCAAATCTTGTGGTAACCAGGGAGCTAGTGAGCCATGTTTATTATTTCCTCTTCGTTTTTTATTCTTAGGCATGTATTCCACTTTTAATAAAACTTTCCCGACAGAGCACATGCCTTAGTACTCGTTGAAGAAATACCACAATAACCTTGAGGATGTTCTTTATTGTAATTATCGGTAGTGATTATCAGTAAAGTATGTTATTATTGCTATATTAGTGCATGGACTACTGTAGGTGTTCATGAATGGTCAACCAACAAAAGTGCACTTTTATTTTGAAAATCTAGTCTAAAACTTGGATTTCATATCAACAAAGATAGAAAAGCCGATCCAGGTAATATTATGTCAATCTGTGTCCAGGATCATACTTAATAAGTAATTAATAGGTAATTTTGTACAGAAGTATACTTAATAAGTAATTAATAAGTAGTTTGTCTGTTTAGAATAATAAATAAAAATAAAATATGGGAGGAGAACTGGGAGAGAAAGTGCCAGTGGTGCCAGTGGCTCCCCACAACAGGCTGTTCCTGAAAAGCTAAAATGTTCTGCCAAAGTTAAATAATTTATAGACGAGATGGTGTCAAGGAAGTCAGAGATTCAGAGAAGTACTGTTTTCCTGTAGGATTCTTGGTTCAAATAAAGATTTTCCCAACATCCTAGTACAATGTGAGCTTCCACAAATCGCACTGCCATCCCACATACCTGTGGAATGTGCAGCCTTTGAAACCAATGGGGACTCCATCCTTCCTGCAGGACACAAGTTTGAGACGGGACAAGGTCAAGTTAAGGGTAAGGACATCTCTCCACTTCTCTCCACTTCTATCTCTCCACTTCTATTTCCACAGGACAGTTTGCATTGCTTGTTGACGCTATTGGCTAAAAGTTGAAGTTGTTTTAGGCTACTGATTGTCTTTGTATGTGATGCAAATATTTCCTCAACTGACGAGTACATTGCTGTCCTGGGCAGGGACTGACTGGTTCCTTCCTGGATTGATTTTCATGTGTAATTTCCTTGTGGGTGATTATTACAGAGACAATTATTCTGCACTTCGCAGCATTTAGCAGCCACAGAAAAAAAGGAGAAGCTAGCAGCTATGTATATCATAGCTTTAACTTTTTGCTATGCGTTACAAAACCACCAGTTCAGTAAAATGTAACATAACGGCTGAATTATGCATTAATGCAAAGTCTAGAAAACTCCAGTGAATTTGCTATGGGACCAAAAGCTAGCCAGTTAGCTTAGCTATACTATACTATATAGCATCTAATAATAAAGTGTAATTTGTCTATGACTGTTGCGGAGGTCTCTGGTTTAACTAGAACGTAATAATTAACACTCTTCCCTCCTTCAACAACTGAATGGTGTGAAGGTGTATAAATATGAGAGTGACGCAGAGCAGTGCTAAGAACAGCTCGGCAAAACCCTAACTGGAGGCTAAAAAAATGGTCTCATTTGGTTGCAAGTGAATGAAAGGGCAAGGGGGAAGGGTAGGTTCAAGGGTGTGGACAATATAAGGGAAACTCCCAACAGAACAGTTTCAAGAAAAGCCTCCAGCTCTATGAGGGATAAGGGAGGTGGAAATCGACTTCGATGTTGACTATTTGGCCTCTGTGGAACTTGGTTATAAGCCTCATGTAGCTTAGGAAAGAAATCACATAACAATGATGATTGTCAGACCTCTTTTAAAGCGGACACTGATAATTGGCATCCAACTTAATATGATTTGTGATCTGTGCGGCTGCCATTGTAATTGTAATTTTAGTTAGGCTACTTCAAAGTTATTCTGCCCACCGCCTGGATACAACACCATTTTATTTTACAGACTGTAACACATTGAGATTTCCATTGCTTTTTGAGGAATAATTAGATCGACACTTAAGATGGCTGATGATGTGCAGATCTCAACTCATCACATGACAGAACCCTCCATCTATGCAAGATGAATCAGTGTTTCTGTGCCCCTGAATGCAGCATTTCACCCTTACCTGAACTCTCCGGTGCAAAACTGCCTGTAAAAGATGAATGAAAGGAAGTTACGTCATTCACAATTCAGAAATATTTATTTATAAAACATGCTTACATGCTTTATAAAAAAGCAGTGTGTAACAATGACAAAATCGTGTGAAATAACTATGTAGGACACTGCTTACACAGGAAAAGATCACAGTGTGTACATAACCTATTTTTGAGCCAGACCATGACTGAATGTCTGTAAAAGTGAGCCTGTTAGACAGACGGTTACCGGAAATTCTCTGCTGTCTTTGGAACCACATCAGCAAACAGCTCAATCTTCATGCGTCCAACTTCCTGAAAGAGTTGAGTAAACGTTGACAGTTGACCACACACACACACACACACACACACACACACCCCCCAATGAATGGGGAGATGCTGTAAAGATAGCAAACAGGTCATTTATGTCTCTCAGGCAGAGTTACGCAACCCAGACATCTTAATCTGGACGAACCTGTTTGTATGAATGAGAGGTGCCAGCGTTCAGCTCCTCAAGGTATATATGACATCTATACTGAACAACTGGTATAGCATTTCTTTCTTATAACGTCTTTCAGTTCAGTATGGACCCAGCAAACGCACGACCGAGCTGCTCCAGATCTATCAGTAACCGGCGAGACTCAGTTTCATCTGGACAATACGAGCCCTTTTGCTCTGATGGCATTCACCACAACGTACAATATAGGGTCTTGAATGAGAGGTTTCCAAGATCTTTATGCAACACATTAGTGCACCCATAATCCTCTATGTGCTTTGTGTTGTAAGTCCTACTTATCTATCATGCTGTGTGTGTGTGTGTGTGTGTGTGTGTGTGTGTGTGTGTGTGTGTGTGTGTGTGTGTGTGTGTGTGTGTGTGTGTGTGTGTGTGTGTGTGTGTGTGTGTGTGTGTGTGTGTGTGTGTGTGTGGTGGGGGGAGGGATTGGGGGCTGGGGCTTCCCACATCCTACAGTAGCGTGGAACTAGAAGACAGTACAGAAGACTGACGCGTACATATCCCGGCCTGTCACAACAGTGTGTGTGTGTGTGTGTGGGATGGGGAGGAGGGGGTGAAAGCAACAATTTGCTAGTATGAAAAGAGTGGTTTGTCCCCACGACCACACAATTCTCGCTACACCCCCACAGTAAAACTGTCACTGTTGCAGTCTGGCCACACATTCAAGGCAAAATACAGAACTAACTAGTGGAGGAGGAAACCGTGATCACAGACTCCAAGCACCAGTCTGATAAAGGCTTTTCCTCTCGCTGTCCATGTCGAGTTATAGTGCTGCGCAGGTAAGATTAAGCTATTAGTCCAGTAATAACTTACAGTTTAAAGTCAGCTATCAAAGTGTATTTCTTTCATCATAACATTTCAATAGGCGTGGCCAGATTGCATGCTTGTATCTGAAACCTGAAAGCCGTCCTATACTTCCTGTACTACATCTCAATTATTAAGAGCTTATTTTACAGCTTGTGTTGCATTTTGTTATGTTGAAAGGAGGGTGTCAAATTTAAAGGATCAACTGTGCCTCGAGAATTAAACCAAAAGAAAGTTAAGGAAGGCCAAGTACCTGAAAAAGGTACACCATTACAGTACACCATTTTGAATGCACTCACGTGACACAAAAGCTGTCACGCTCAACTATCATGTTTAGTAATAGAAGCTCTGGTAAACCGATAACGCTCTCATCCGCCACACCTGTTCTCTTCTCTCCAATTTCACGTGCGGCCATGAACGTTAACATTTACCCTCTGATAACAGAGCAAACAAACTAAAACATCATTCACCCATGTGACTGTGCAATAACCTCAACCAATGTGTTTGATGTGACACGCCAAGGACCAAGCAAATACAAAATTTGGACCGATTATTTCTGTTTTGTTAAAATAGATCATTGCTTTATCCTCGCTGCTGCAGGTTGACGAGAAAATATTGCAATCATATAGAGTCAATTTAAAATGCTAACAGCAAGAGTTCAAATTAACAATGAGATTACATGAGCTATTTCCTTATATTGTAATACATGAATGTTACATGGCTTTTGTCAAGCTAGGAATCATTAAAAGTCCCTTTCAAGCCGTTGCCCCTAAGCTACTGCATCGTGAATAGTTTTGTTTAGATCATTAAGGTTTAATCTACAGAAATTGAAATAATATAGCCAGAGATCAAGTTTATTTTTCTATTTTTCCATCATTTGTAACACCCCTTGGCTACACTTTCACTTGTTTCTGTGCCAGCTCAACCACAATCACCCAGAGTGAGCTCTTCTAGGAAGCAACCTTTGGCCTCAAATATTCAACACTCCTCTCTAGACAGTTTCCTTGGTTTCTAGTGTTATAGGGATGGGAGGTAAAACGAATCCAGTCTGGTGTGGTTTTCAGCCCGTGGTGTTGTTAGAAGAGGTGGGGTTCGCCTTGCAGTTTACCTACACAAGAACATGCATATCAACATACTAGGAACCAGTTGTGGCATGTGGGCGGGGAACAGACAACAGACTTGCCTGCAAAGAAGGCGTATCCCACTAGGTGACATTAAGAGAGCTGGTTGTACTAAAGGCAGTTGTTTTACCTGCAACAGTCACACACTATTTCGCTGGTGAGTCCTGAAGAGAGTGCAAGAGGCCTCAGTTTTACTGGGAAGGAGTTGAGCATTGGTGCGGCATCTGGATCTCCAGGACTAGGATAAACCAGGACATACAGGTAGAGGAAGGAGCTCTTACGCGTTATGCTGTACAGAGCGTGTAAACATCACGTGTTTGAAACAGCAGACTTTGTTTTCCCTGCAGTCAATGTTACTGTGGGCAGAACTAATTACTGTCTTGCGGTTAAACTTGAAATGATAGAAATTCAGGAGTTGAAATGAACAAAACCTTGCTGTAAGATTTTGAAAATAAACACAGACACAAGGTACAAAAAAGGCAAGTCAGGCTATATTTTCTGAAGAGTTAAGACACATATATTGTAGAATAAAGTATATGACAAATAGTCCTGACCTGCTTGACCTAGTTAGGCCCGTAAAGTCCGTTGAAGCTCATTTGTGATAAAGGGCTGTATAAACATAAAGTGACCATGTGTGATAGTATCTCAGAACTGGCAATGAAGAAATGGGTTTTGCAGGATAACAAACCCAACTGATCCATGTCAAAGTGACAAATGTATCAATGTCAGTAATGTGCGTTTAAAATAAGTGTGTCAAGTGTAAAGTGCATTGAATTTGTAGTTTTCAGATTGCTTGTCTAGGGATGAATGAGTTTTTGCTTCTTTTGAACTAACTAAGGGGAATGTGCAAAACTAATTCAGACTGACCATGCTTGTTCTACTTTAATGCATACTAACACACACACACACACACACACACACACACACACACACACACACACACACACACACACACACACACACACACACACACACACACACACACACACACACACACACACACACACACACACACACACACGTTTGAAGGGGAACTGAGTATGGATATGAAACAATATATGAAGACAAAATAGCAGTAATAAGGTTAAACACTACATCAAATGAAGATCCGTATGTTCTGCTCGTTTCAGGGGTGCACATCGACTCAGGCCACCTTGCCACTCTACGCGTGCCAAGTCACGTCAGCCGATGTGCGTATGAGGTTAGTGGTCTCTAGTAGCCCGAGGTGGTTGGGCCACACAGCTACATGTTTTTTCTTGTCTGTCAAATCTCCTCATAGTTGCCGTTTTTCCATTTCTACTTTTCCGCTTCTAACCAATATCGTCTTGCCTTGGACAGATTCTCCTGAACCATCTTGATACTGGACCGAACATTGTTGCCTCAGTAGCCTAAATGTCTCCTGGGTTGCCAATATCACTGGAGGACCGCACTCCCAAAATGTTGGCCATTGTGGAGCATTGGGAAGGGAATGATGGCTACCACACAGACAACACCGGGCAGTACCTGTTCCTCATGCTCATCAAGATGAGCTTGGATGCGGTAATGGTCTACCTATGCTGGCGCAGACTGCACACTTCCTTTTTAAGTGTGTGTGGCCTGTCCATCGTTCTGGCCGATGGGGTGATGGTGTGGTCCTTGGCCAGTGTGTGGGTTCTCAGACCTGTACAGTCTTCTGCGTTAGTCTGCTACTTCCTCGCTCAAGCCTCGGCAGCATTTGCAGCACTGCCACTGCCCATGGTGTGCCTGGGTCTACTGGACTACATCTCAGTGGATAACTGCCAGAGGCACCAGAGGCACTTCTGCAAAGTCCTAAGGAACATAGTGTTAGTCTTGCTGGTGTGGGTTGTGGCTGTTGTTTACTCCTTTGAATCGGTGACACCTGACCTGTTGGAAATCAAGTATTTGGAAGGGGCAAGTGCTCTGGTGTGTGAAGTTCAGGAGTCAATGCTGGTTTCCTGCTTAGTTTTGGGGGTTTTCATAGCAGTAATTGCTACACTGCTACCCTACTGGTCAAGGATTCCCCAGTGGTTGAAAGAGGCCGACTGGTTATCTGACCAGAGAGACAAACCTGAAGACCAAAAGAGTGACTTATGGTTCAATTCCATTATTTACGCTGAGACAGAAAGCGGTGAGGAGAATTTTCTGGTGGAGAATGTCCAGCAACAACCGTCTCTGGGACTCAGCTTAACACTAGCCTTTGCTTCATTATGGATGCCATACCTGGTCATAGCTGTGGCCTGTCTGTTCTTGGGTTTTGCAGTACCCGCCTACATCACCGTCAACACTCTATGGTTGGAGTGCACCAACAGTTTACTGGTGGGTGTCGTGTTCTGGATGAAGAGCGGCAGGCTGGGGCCATACAGTCATCTCCCTGAGGACATTTGTTTATGGCGTGTTTACTGGCACGTGAGTAAAAGAACATACCAGCAGAAACTCCACGCCACTGTCGTAAACCCACCAGAGGGGACCAGAAACACACTTCTACATGTGTGAGGTAATGCAAAGGTCAACCAGTTACATTTGGCCTCTAATGACCATGCTATGGACTTGATATGTTGCAAGTGAAAACAACAACAAAGACGCAACAACGCATTGCTGACATCTACGAATGGCTAACCAATTTTAATGTCGCATTAGACGCTCAGAACGTTAAGAGCCGAGCCTCTCACCGGACGGATGCCAGACCGGCTGAAACAAGGGTACGTGCTTCCCTCCCTCCTCCCTCAACAACTGTCGAAGTGCCATTGAGCAAAGAACTTAACTGCAAACTGTTCCAGTGGCCAACAGGAGAAGACTGTGATTGCATCGGGTGGTTCGTAAGAGTAAATCTGAAGATGTGTGGAGGAAGGTGTTGCTGAAAAATATGTTCAATCAGCCTAAACTTACAAAGAGACTGATAGACTATGGGGAAATAGGATGACTAGTAGGATGAATGATTTACCTCAAACCTAACAAATTGAAGAAATGTGTAGCAGTCCTGCATGTTTAGAATTACTTATATCTGTGGCCATTTAGATGTTTTGCTTGTTTTAGTCTACCGTTTATTAAATTTAAAAAAACTCAAGACACCCAAATGTATGCATGAAAAACTCAAGGAATCCTGCATTATCCATTACTTGTCCTGCCAAAGGATTTATTGAGGGTGAGTTGGCATTTTTCTGTACTGTTATTTTCTTGCGCTGTCTGTATTCACAAATGAGGAACAGAAGCTGTACACGTGGGCTGTTCACTCAATGTTCCCAGGGTTTTCAACAGTACATTACATGTGTGTTAAGGGATTTTGTGTCTGATAATAAAAGAAATGTGGTACTTTGTTGATCCCTGTAAGGAAATTCTCTTTACCCTCCACCCTCTCTCTCCAGGGAGGTCAGAGTTCAGAATGATGCACTTGGAGCAGGTAGGGATTCAATGCGAGTCTGTGCAACTTTCTCAAGGACACCTGCTCGACAATTCAGTGCAATTCAATGCAACTTGCTCAAGGACACTTCAGCAGGGCAGGTGCTTGCTGACAGCGTTAGGAACCCGGATCATCCAGTTAAAGGACGGCCTCTCTCCACTAAGCCGCCCTGCTGCCCCAAATCTAGGGGTGTCCAAATGATCACTATCCTCCCATCCACCCAGTATTGATAATGGTCTATCTGACTCACATGTATGAGACAAATTTAGTCCCTAATAGGAATGAAAATCACTGCAAGGCACATTTGTTTCCAGACTGAAATACGTCCTATTTCTACTGCTAGTGAACCAGTTGCATCGAGACAGTAGCATGCTGGTTTGATCAACAACATCAAAGCAACTTCAACCTTAAAAAAAAAAAGAAAAAAAGAACATATTTTCAGGTAAATACAAATCAGTATCCTAAAGAAATAAACTACTCTAAAAGTCTAAATTAGGTTCTTTGAGCGAAGGTTTGAATCTGCCTGCTGGTGAATAGCCTAAATGTTACAGTAGACATAACTATAGGACTATAGTATTTGTCATAGCTTTGTGCTGGGAGGAGCACCTTGATAGTATGCCAGATGAGGTTAGCATTACTGGTCATCAAATGATGACCTCACGCACACTCCTGGTCTATATTCAATAATCAAAACAGTATCGCATCCTTCTTCACATCCTGGTACATCTCTGAAGGAGTTTGGCTGTGAGGCCCCCTCCGTGAAGGAAATGCAAGGTGAAGTACAGGGAGGATTGCCACCGCCCAGGTAACCAGCTCCTCCAAACACTTCCAAGACCACCCATCGCCTAAGATTGCCTGCAGACTCCCATAACCTCTTGGCTCCTTCTCATCATCATCCAATAGAAGTGTCTGCAAACCTTACAAATGTCACTGTGCAGTAACATTACAATTGTATTACTACCAAAACAGTTACTGCACAGATCTTGTATTTGTACCAGAACTGTACAATGCTGTGTAACCGTTCAGCCACAGGGATGTAGGCTATCCAATGCTCAGCAGTTACTTCACGTATCTCAATCTATTCAGTGTAACTTCCCAAAGGTGTACTGGACTACTCAACTACTGGCCACTCAATATACTTCCCTCTACAGAATATTACATAGGAAATTTAAAATGCTAACAGTAAGAGTTCAAATTAACAATGAGATTACATGAGCAATTTCCTTATATTGTAATACATGAATGTTACATGGCTTTTGTCAAGCTAGGAATCATTAAAAGTCCCTTTCAAGCCGTTGCCCCTAAGCTACTGCATCGTGAATAGTTTTGTTTAGATCATTAAGGTTTAATCTACAGAAATTGAAATAATGTAGCCAGAGATCAAATTTATTTTTCTATTTTTTCATCATTTGTAACACCCCTTGGCTACACTTTCACTTGTTTCTGTGCCAGCTCAACCACAATCACCCAGAGTGAGCTATTCTAGGAAGCAGCCTTTGGCCTCAAATATTCAACACTCCTCTCTAGACAGTTTCCTTGGTTTCTAGTGTTATAGGGACGGGAGGTAAAACGAATCCAGTCTGGTGTGGTTTCGGCCCGTGGTGTTGTTAGAACAGGCGGGGGTTCGCCTTCCAGTTTACCTACACAAGAACATGCATATCAACATACTAGGAACCAGTTGTGGCATGTGGGCGGGGAACAGACAACAGACTTGCCTGCACAGAAGGCGTATCCCACTAGGTGACATTAAGAGAGCTGGTTGTACTAGAGGCAGTTGTTTTACCTGCAACAGTCACACACTATTTCGCTGGTGAGTCCTGAAGAGAGTGCAAGAGGCCTCAGTTTTACTGGGAAGGAGTTGAGCATTGGTGCGGCATCTGGATCTCCAGGACTAGGATAAACCAGGACATACAGGTAGAGGAAGGAGCTCTTACGCGTTATGCTGTACAGAGCGTGTAAATATCGCGAAGACAAAATAGCAGTAATAAGGTTAAACACTACATCAAGTGAGGATCCGTATGTTCTGCTCGTTTCAGGGGTGCACATCGACTCACGCCACCTTGCCACTCTACGCGTGCCAAGTCACGTCAGCCGATGTGCGTATGAGGTTAGTGGTCTCTAGTAGCCCGAGGTGGTTGGGCCACACAGCTACATGCTTTTTCTTATCTGTCAAATCTCCTCATAGTTGCCGTTTTTCCATTTCTACTTTTCAGTTTCTAACCAATATCGTCTTGCCTTGGACAGATTCTCCTGAACCATCTTGATACTGGACCGAACATTGTTGCCTCAGTAGCCTAAATGTCTCCTGGGTTGCCAATGTCACTGGAGGACCACACTCCTAAAATGTTGGCCATTGTGCAGCATTGGGAAGCGAATGATAGCTACCACACAGACAACACCGGGCAGTACCTGTTCCTCATGCTTTTCAAGATGAGCTTGGATGCGGTAATGGTCTACCTATGCTGGCGCAGACTGCACACTTCCTTTTTAAGTGTGTGTGGCCTGTCCATCGTTCTGGCCGACGTGGTGATGGTGTGGTCCTTGGCCAGTGTGTGGGTTCTCAGACCTGTCGAGTCTCCTGAGTTAGTCTGCTACTTCCTCGCTCAAGCCTCGGCAGCATTTGCAGCACTGCCACTGCCCATGGTGTGCTTGGGTCTACTGGACTACATCTCAGTGGATAACTGCCAGAGGCACCAGAGGCACTTCTGCAAAGTCCTAAGGAACATAGTGTTAGTCTTGCTGGTGTGGGTTGTGGCTGTTGTTTACTCCTTTGAATCGGTGACACCTGACCTGTTGGAAATCAAGTATTTCGAAGGGGCAAGTGCTCTGGTGTGTGAAGTTCAGGAGTCAATGCTGGTTTCCTGCTTAGTTTTGGGGGTTTTCATAGCAGTAATTGCTATACTGCTACCCTACTGGTCAAGGATTCCCCAGTGGTTGAAAGAGGCCGACTGGTTATCTGACCGGAGAGACAAACCTGAAGACCAAAAGAGTGACTCACGGTTCAATTCCATTATTTACACTGAGACAGAAAGCGGTGAGGAGAATTTTCTGGTGGAGAATGTCCAGCAACAACCGTCTCTGGGACTCAGCTTAACACTGGCCTTTGCTTCAATATGGATGCCATACCTGGTCATAGCTGTGGCCTGTCTGTTCTTGGGTTTTGCAGTACCCGCCTACATCACCGTCAACACTCTATGGTTGGAGTGCACCAACAGTTTACTGGTGGGTGTCGTGTTCTGGATGAAGAGCGGCAGGCTGGGGCCATACAGTCATCTCCCTGAGGACATTTGTTTATGGCGTGTTTACTGGCACGTGAGTAAAAGAACATACCAGCAGAAACTCCACGCCACTGTCGTAAACCCACCAGAGGGGACCAGAAACACACTTCTACATGTGTGAGGTAATGCAAAGGTCAACCAGTTACATTTGGCCTCTAATGACCATGCTATGGACTTGATATGTTGCAAGTGAAAACAACAACAAAGACGCAACAACGCATTGCTGACATCTACGAATGGATAACCAATTTTAATGTTGCATTAGACGCTCAGAACGTTAAGAGCCGAGCCTCTCACCGGACAGATGCCAGACCGGCTGAAACAAGGGTACGTGCTTCCCGCCCTCCTCCCTCAAAATCGAACTAGCCTACCACAATAGCACGACGTCAATGCTTCAGCATCTCAGCAGAAAGCATCCAGTCTACGACACAAGTAACGTTAACGTTAGCATTTAACGTAAATCAATGATTGCTAGTTGAGATGAAGGCTAGTAAAGAATGTACGTTAATTATGGCTATATGTAATGGCTAGTTAAGAACGTAAATCAATATGGTGGCTAGTTATGATGTCCCTAAGTTAGTTTTGCTCAAGAAAATAACCACAGAAAATAAAATGCTGCAGTCAATTGGTGAAAGCCTGAGGTTCATTCATGTTATTATGACACACACACATACGCACACGCACGCGCACACACATTCATTGCATGTTGGCTTTGTAAAAGCACACAAGAAATTGTGTGCGTGGACTCTTGTTCAAACCATCCTGTCTACTCGTTTTAGCCTTCTACAAATAAAGTAATTAAAAATAATTTGAAATAAAAAAAAATTTGCATTTCAGAAAATGTTTTCTTCCAAACTCAGAATGTAATATGGCACTTAAATGCACTAACTGGATTTAGTTTTGACAGATAATATTATTGTATGCAATAATTGTATGGTTTCCTTTTTCTAAAAAGGAAACCAATTAGTTGTTCATTTTAAGAGACTGGTCTTATTTTCTCTTTTGTATATTTACTATTGCTCTTTAATAAAGCAAAAGTATTTCTTATCCGATTACTCGATTAATCGATGGAATAATCGGTAGAATACTCGATTACTAAAATAATCGATAGCTGCAGCCCTAATCATTAGTGTCAAAGACTGATGATAGACTATGGGGAAATAGGATGAAGATGCGAACGTCTTGTCAGCTAACGTTAACGTTAGCTACTAACGTAACCTAGCTAGCAGCTTATCCTATGCAGCTGGAATGAATCACTGTACCATGTCAATGACAACACTTTACACTATACTACATGAAACACTATATATACACGCACACAAAACAACAACAATATCAACACTATACTATTGACAAATGTTAAATTCAAGAAGCAGCGCGCTAAACTATCGTTAGTTTGGACGTTTTTGGAAAAGTATCATTGGCAATGGTTTATGGGATGAGTAGTTCCTTCACTTCATAAAATAATTATGTACACAGTCTTGTACCTTTGCCTTTTCTTCCGTTTTCCGATCTTTTTTTTGCTCAGAATCAAATGTTTTATGGTCACGATTCATTGTCTAGCTGGTTGGCTTGGTTCCAGCCTTAAAACTCTTTATAGAAGGAT
This sequence comes from Hoplostethus mediterraneus, assembly GCA_034670385.1. Taxonomy (NCBI): domain Eukaryota; kingdom Metazoa; phylum Chordata; class Actinopteri; order Trachichthyiformes; family Trachichthyidae; genus Hoplostethus; species Hoplostethus mediterraneus. Next base: position 15,945,153 of record JAXDDW010000001.1, on the reverse strand, counting down.
TTTCTGAAACGTCTATGGAGTAAATGAATGGGAAATTTACTTCCGGAACCAGAGCCGTAAAAAAAAGTGGCCGGTCACTGTTGCGCTCTATAGGATGAATGATTTACCTCAAACCTAACGAACTGAAGAAATGTGTAGCAGTCCTGTATGTTTAGAATTACGTACATCTGTGGCCATTTAGATGTTTTGCTTGTTTTAGTCTAAAAACTCTCAAAACACCCAAGTGTATGCATGAAAAACTCAAGGAATCCTGCATTATCCATTACTTGTCCTGTCAAAGGATTTATTGAGGGTGAGTTGGCATTTTTCTATGCGGTTATTTTCTCACGCTGTCTGTATTCACAAATGAGGAACAGAAGCTGTACACGTGGGCCGTTCACTCAATGTTCCCAGGGTTTTCAACAGTACATTACATGTGTGTTAAGGGATTTTGTGTCTGATAATAAATTAAAAAATGTGATACTTTGTTGATCCCTGTAAGGAAATTCTCTGTACCCCCCACCCTCTCTCTCCAGGGAGGTCAGAGTTCAGAATGATGCACTTGGAGCAGGTAGGGATTCAATGCGAGTCTGTGCAACTTTCTAAAGGACACCTGCTCGACAATTCAGTGCAATTCAATGCAACTTGCTCAAGGAACCCTGATCATCCAGTTGAAGGACGGTCTCTCACGACTAAGCCGCCCTGCTGCCCCAAATCTAGGGGTGTCCAAATGATCACTATCCTCCCATCCACCCAGTATTGATAATGGTCTATCTGACTCACATGTATGAGACAAATTTAGTCCCTAATGGAATGAAAATCACTGCAAGGCACATTTGTTTCTAGACTGAAATACGTCCTATTTCTACTGCTAGTGAGCCAGTTGCATCGAGACAGTAGCATGCTGGTTTGATCAACAACATCAAAGCAACTTCAACCTTAAAAAAAAGAAAAAAATACATATTTTCAAATAAATACAAATCAGTATCCTAAAAGTCTAAATTAGGTTCTTTGAGTGAAGATTTGAATTAGTACAGGCATTTTGTGAGAAAAGAGGGGAGAACCTCCCACAAATTCAACAAAAAAACTCTCAACTGTTTATTACTGGTAAAGGTCTCCTATATGACACATAAAAAGTCTTAAGACATCCAAGTGGTGGAAAGTATTTTTTTTATCATACCCCGGTAACATGTTTTTTCTTCCAAAAATAATATTTTAAGGCTTTAAAATTTTAAAGCTTAGTATACTTTTATACAAGGCAACATAAATTGGCAGTAATGGATAAAGGCAACATAAATTGTCAGTAAATGTAGGCACTGATTAACAAAAATGTAAAACAATATTATTAAAATATCACTTAAAATATCACTTTTATGTTACTTTCAAAATATTTGTGACTCGTAAATTGGCACTTATCAACATGTTGGCACTGATGAACATAAACTTAAAGATGTTAACTTTTAAGTAAAACTTAAACATTGCTGGTCATCATCAGTAGGTGCCTGGCTCATCTTCATCGTCTTCATCATCATCTTCATGGCATGCAGCCTGAGATGAGTTTGCACACCCCACATTGTCTGCAGCATATTGGACAAACCCACCAGAGAAGCCAGGAATGTCTGTTTCATGGGACATCACAGCATTACTCACAAATCTGTGCACCTCCTAGTACGGGCAGCAGAATCCAAGCTGGTGAAGAATATCGATTAGAAAGCGTGATGCAAAGTGGTGGTGCAGTTGGACCCCAAGCCCAATCTGTAGTGGTGCCAGAATAACTTTTGGTCTGGTTGCCTGCATTATTGCCTGTCCAATGGAGGCAGTTTTCATGCCGATGTTTTTGCCCACAAGCAGCCCTTTTAGTAGAACTTTCTGGAAGAAAGTTGTTTGCATCCTCTTCAGACTTCCTGACTTCAGACAGTCAGGATATACATCATGGGATTTTTCTACTAATTTTATGTCATCTTTGATCAGTTTTGCAGCAGTTTCAATTACCCTCTTCTTCTCTGTTTCAGGATCGGCTTCCTTGTGAGCATAAAAGTCCTGAAGGATTGCTTTGGCTGTGCTCCTGAAAGTAACCACATTTGGCTTCCCATTAATGCTGGTTTCAATTATTCTCTCACCGAAATGTTCCTTCAGTTTTGACTGCATGTGTGTGTAGCTATATGCTTGAAGTCCTGAGCCTTGAAGATTGTCTTCCATCTGGCTAACAAGATCATTGATTGTGATCTGTTCATCATCATTTTCTTTGAGGAAGTTCACAACTTCTAGAAAGGCTTTGACGCTTTGTCTTGTAGTCGACCAAGTTTTGTTTTATTGGCCCCAGTTTCGCTGGTCTTATTATCTGCTGGCATTCACTTCTTGGTTCGGAAATTGACACTACACACTTGGTGATAGACAGCATCTGGAGCATGCAGGTGATGCACATGCAGCACACGAGCCTTCACTGTAGCTGCCCAGTCATCTCCTCTTTCATCACAAGATTTCAAGACTGTGTCCTTGAACTCAACTGTCCTCACTGGGAATACAGGCACATCAGAACTCTTCTTCTTGGTACCAACATGCACTGACCTCCCACAGAACAGACAGTTTCTGTCATAATGGAACTCTTTATCAGCTGAGCGTAGAACACGGCTGTCAATTTCTGTATCACATTCTTTTTCTTGTTGCTTCTCCTTCAGCGTTTTTGCTATTTGTTGTGGATTAGTATATTTCTTGCGGCAGACTTCCCCAGGTGATGTATGGATGTCATCCTCTCGAGATGCACTTGCTCGCACTTGCACTCCCCTTTTTAGTAAGGGTGGATGTTAGCTGTTCTCCCTCTGCGGGTTCCTTACAGATGGCACATTGCGGAGGGTCACTGATTGTTGCACTCATCACCAACAGAAGATGAACATTAATTTTTACAGTACAGTAACTGAAAACTAACCACTACAAACTTAACTAAATGCAAATTTTGTCAATTCAACTTGATCATTTTTGCAATAATCCTGTTCCCATGAATATTGCAAATCACTCAATTTGTTAACTCTAAAGGTTTTGAACATTACAATGATACTTGGCTACCTAACAAATTAGATGCCATTAAAGCAAACTAGAAATATCATAGTAAGAGTCTGTCTCTCTGTGTTATGCATATCAAGCTAATCACTTATGTCAACAACACAATCATACCACATACAGTACTGGTAGCTAGCTTAGTTAGCTAGCTAGTGTTAGCTAAATATAAAGCAGGCTAATTTGATGGTACATGATAATAACACATACTCTTTCACACAACAGTCATGAATGTGCAGATAATATATTGTTGAAATATATTAATTTGATGACACTTACAAGATAATACATGTATCAGATCATGCTGTGTAAAATAATATCCCTGAGTGGTGACACTAATGATATTGGAAGCATGGTCCACAGTAAATGTATACCTGACAGTGATAGTTGATAAGAAACAAAGGTTCCTATGAGATTTCATAGGAAATGCATGCAGGTATTTTTGACCCACTTATGGAAGCTTGGGCTATTAATACAAAAACTATAATTACTTAAAAAGAATAAAAAGGTAAATAAAAAAATGTAAATGGTCTGAAATCATTTTTAGGAATACCTGGAATATGCAATGATATAAACCTTTCATTGCAACAAAACAAACCCACCAGGTCATTTTGACCCACTTATCTGTATGCATCTATGGGAATTTCCTTTTACACATGCATTGTACTGCATCAAATTCCATGTCTCCTTTAAACAGTTTCTGGTTGACTGTGGACAGTACTGAACCCTTTGTGTGATATCAGACAAGAAGACATGCATAAAAACATTTTTTATAATGAGCGTCAATGGAAAATTGGGGCATCATGAATTTGAGTATTTTTCAATATTTTCCACCACTTTGATTTCTTAAGACTTTTGATATGTTATGAAGGACATATCTATGAGATTAGAACAGTTGAAAGATTTTCTGTTGCAATTTGTGGGAGGTCATATCGTATAATGCCTGTACTAAATCTGCCTGCTGGTATATAGCCTAAATGTCACAGTAGTGATAGTGTACCAGATGAGGTTAGCATTACTGGTCAATTGATGACCTCACGCACACTCCTGGTCTATATTCAATAATCAAAAGCATTATCACATCCTTCTTCACATCCTGCTACACCTCTGAAGGAGTTTGGCTGTGAGGCCCCCTCCGTAAAAGGAACTGCAAGGTGAAGAACAGGGCAGGAAGTATTGCCACCGCTCATGCTCACCCAGGTAACCATCTCCTCCTAAAACCTCCATGACCACCCATCGCCTAAGACTGCCTGCGGGCTCCCATAAGCTCTTGACTCCTCTTCATCATCATCATCCTCCAATAGAAGTGTCTGCAAACCTTACAAATGCCAATGTGCACAGATCTTGTATTTGTACCAGAACTGTACAATGCTGTGTAACTTTTCAGCCACAGGGATGTAGGCTATCCAATGCTCATCAGTTACTTCATGTATCTCAGTCTATTCAGTGTAACTTTCCAAAGGTGTACTGGACTACTAAACTACTGGCCACTCAATATACTTCCCGCTACAGAATATGTCACGCTGCTCTGACTCACATAGCTTTAGAACGCATATACAATATGTCTCTACATTTATGTCAACGAGGCAAAGTCCTGTGTTTATTGTACTTGTTTATTCTGTTTCTAAAAATTTCACAGGGAATTTTGAGAGAAGGACAGACCAGTTTTTCAAGTCTCCATCTCTTTCAAGGCCTTTACACATGCATGCACGTGCTGAGCCAGCCTACCTGCTCAACCTGTTCTGAAAAACAAGACACTCTTCTTTCCTTCCAACCTGCATATCCTGTCACTCACATACCATCCTGTCTGATTGTAAGAACATGGGAAAATATCCATCTTGTGAAAGGAGGTTAATAAATATTTATGAGCCAAAAGTTTTGGTTTCAGATTTTACAATAATTGTACTCCCCACCCCCCTGTGATTTTTACTCTCCCAAGGTTCAATTTCAATCTCATTCTGCGCCTGCTGTCAAATAGCTAGTGCTATTGTCTATACAGTCATTTACATTTACCAAGTGGTTTAAAAAATTCAACAACAATAAAACTGCAACATATACCAAAACCGGCAACAGAAGAAAAGAACAGCCAAATCCATGGAAGACAAAATATAAATATTAAATAAAATGTAAATATTATTAAAGCATGTGGGTAAAAAAAAGTGTTATGAGACGTCATAAAGTCACAAAGTGACACAAGCTAGGGCTTCATCACAAGAACCTGTCATGAGGACATTTTTGTGTCTATGTGAAGACATGGGACAGCCTGTCGGCTGACAATGGCCATTGCAGTACGCAAGACAAACATGTTCAAGTAAGTGTATAGTTGAGTCGTTCATGTATGTTCCTAAATTGGTAGACATATCTAAACCAGCGTATTAGTATGCTGCTCAAGGTTTAAACATGAATCAAACCTAACTGTTAACTCCATAAAAGTGGGTCAGGCTTTTTGTTCGTAACGTTTAAGACCGTGGTCAAATCCGGGCCTCGGGGTCCAGAGTACTACTGGTTTTCTATCTGCCAGGTAGTTTCCATTCTAGCGGTCTAATCAGGGATTGATTAAGACCTAGGATACCAGGTGAATTCAAGTAACTTCCTGGCCCAGATTAGTGGAACTCTGGTTTAAAAGATAACTGAATCAGTCTATGATGCGTGATGTGAGACAAATAACACAAGACCCCGAGCTTTGTTTACTTTACTTGGAGGAATTTTGGTACGTCCAGTTTTTAACATAAGCAAAGAGGTCCTTTTAAATACCACCACCTTACTGGAGCGCATGGTTTTAAGTGATAACTGTGTAATATGCTGTGTATGCTAACCGTTAGCTGGAAGCCTCAACCACCACCTGTGCTTTCTCTACTCACCTGTCCTCCGATGGTGACATCGAAGAAAACAATTGGGTTGTTGGGATTTGATGGTTGGACATTCATTGTGTGTTTCTTGGTCGAATATATCAATACACTTTGTACAACAATGCTGCTAAATGATGGACATGCGATTTATTTGAACACCAAAACCTACGGTGGCCCACAACAGACATATTACTACTCGGACTGAAGGACAAAACACCACGTTTCGCAAAAAGCGGTAACGTAAAGTAGCTCCAATCATGCTGCCATCTGGTGGTCAAATATTTGCACGACAACCAACAACGTGCCCCATTTAGACCGTAATAATGTAAACTACATCACCCAAGTCTGAAAACATATAGATTTTAGTTGAGGGTTTTATTATTCACAATAACACATTATAATTTTACAATTCCACACAATGCAAAATTTGCTCTAGAAAAAAAATAATAAATGGCAAAGCGACTGCAAAGAATTGTCAGTCTGTACTGAAGCACCATGACCAAAACTTATTTTTGCAAAAGGTGTCAACGAGCTCTAGAAGTGGTTCAGGAAGGAGATTAAACTAGCAAAAGCAAAAAAGCCTTTTACAAAGGCAAAGAAGTCCTAGGTGAAGTAATGAGGTTTCTTGACGTTGACGCCGTATTCAGAGAGGGCAGGAGACAGGTCCTCCATAGTCAGAGTGTACTTCTTATCCTACAGTTTGGAGAGGGCACAGAAAAAAACAGGAATAATCTGAAACAAAATGCACTTAAAAAGGTGGTCGCCAACCACTTCTACTACCAACCATGATCATCCTCATAAACATACACATACACACAGAAACTGTAAAACTATGGATTTAACTTCAGTGAGATACTACATCTAATGCACCTGCTGAAAATCAAGGTTCCTACACCTTTTTGCTAATCAAAGCCCAAGACTTTTCCAAGACTATTCTGACATAATACAATTTCCACAACCAATATTTGTCATGTTGTCATGAGTCTATGTTGCATTCGCATTTTTTGCAGTCACATTCGTTCCATTGATTAACTGATGTGAATGTCTCATTTCTCATCACTTAGAACTGATACCACTATATTTCCTAATTTAAAAGCTTGACATTTAACATTTCACTGGTCGGAAAAAAGATCATGAACAAATTTCCATGACATTTCCAAATTATATGGACATTTTCCATACGTTTTCTAGATCCGGAAAACACATTTTTTGAATTCCATGACTTTTCCAGGTCTTCCATGACCGTAGGAACCCTGTAAAAAAAAATCTACAGAAACACCAACCTTTGTCTTGTTCCTAGAGCTTCCTGAGGCAGTGCCCTTCATTTTACAGTACTGCAGTGCGTCGTTGGCAATGTCTGAGATGAACTTCTGCGAGGCGAGGGAGATCAGACGGATTCTAAGGAAATAAAGAACAAATCATTAGTGTTGCGGTTTTGCCTGTTAGTGCTTTGCCAACCTGCCCCACACATATTTCACAACTATGTAATCAATAAAACAAATTCAATCAACTTGTATTCAATGTCACTGGTTTAAAACTTTCCCTTTTCCTTTACAGACAGCATGGTAGCAACACAAGGAAGTTCCTCAGATCACTTTTTTCAACTCCCCATTTGCAATGATGTCGGTGGACATGAGAGTTTTTTCTAATGTGACAGATATTAACAGCTATGGTTGTGCAAAGTGACATGGGTTTGTGTCAAGTTTTATTTGGTTTTGGCCACTCTGACAGCGGACCGATGGTTTAACACGGCAAGTCAATCACTTTGTTTAGTCAATCTTTGTAGACTTACATTCTTGGATCAGAAGCCTCAAAGCCAGCTCGGTTGAGGTAGTAGCCCGTCACTGCATCAGGAATCTAGGAAAAACAAAGCAGCACCATTAGATTCAGCCATTAGATTCAGATGTCAACAAATAAGAACAAGTAGTCCTGCTTTCAGGGTGACACAGTGGCTCAGTGGTTAGCACTGTTGCCTCACTGTGTGGAGTTTGCAAGTTCTCGTGTTTGTTTCCTCCCACAGTCGAAAACACATGCAAGCAAGGTGGATTGAAGACTCTAAATTGCCCATAGGTGTGAATGTGAGCATGTTTGTCTATTAATGCCTGTTGGATGTCTCTTACTATACTTTAGAGTAATGCTGTATTCACGTCATATGGGAAAGACAGTAGATACAACCTCCCTGCAGCAAAATACTATTCAACTCAGCGTCCAGATCATAAGTATGACTTGGGATGTGGCGACCCCCCCAATTTCTCTGACTTCCTGAATTCAGACGTCACCAGCAAGGAAGCACTTGTAGTATCATGATTTTCAATCATGTTTAATGACTTCAAAGAAGTTCCAAGGTATGAACTCTTCCAAGTCAATGTTTTGAACTGAAAGTGGTTCTGATGATTATTCCCATGGGACATGAATGCAGCATATATTGACTGACACAAGTTGACTTACTGTAGGAGTGTAATCCTCTAACTGCATGAGGAAGTCTGCCAGGGGTGTTGTGGCAGTGGCAGGCTTTACATCCCCATTGGCGATGCCACCGGGAATATAGACGCCATTGGATACAGTGTCTGCTGATGGTGTCACCATGGCAGCTGAGGTTGAAGCTGTAATTATTAATAATAATAATAACTCATTTAAGAAACACAATTGCACAATTATATGCTGAATTTTCAAAATAACAAGAAGCTACAATTTTTACTCATAGTGTTGCAGACGTATTCTCTCATCAAGGTATCATGTACAAAATCCAAAGCCTGGTTTTCAGGTTTTCAAAGAATCCCAAATCAACAAATCAAGTTGCATGTCGGAGAAAAATGTCCATTACATTCAAAACGAGTAATTACTATAATTCCTATAAAAGAAAACACATCCAACACGAGCAACACATTACCTATGCCTACCTATAACGAGGAGAAAGAACATGGCCCAATTTAGTATTTGATACAACACCGACTACTTTATTAAGAACGTTAGCTACATACCATTACTCGTGACCGAAGGGATGCTGCTGACGTTGGTTGCTGTATTATTTGCGATACAATTACTTGAAGTTGAAGATGTCGTAGATGAAACTCCCGTTGTGACAGACTGATTGACGTTATCAATGTTCATGTTGTTTTCCTTCGCAGGTCAGCAGCTTGCCTGTATTAGCTAGCGTGCTAACGTTACCTAGCTAGTGCAGAGAAACGTCCAAATCGACGTACACGTTGGACAAAAAAAAACGCGATTCCGTACGATATACTATACAAATCTCCTACAAATTGGTATGTTGCAAAGTAACCTTGTTTGTTAGACTTAAAACATATGAAAAGCGATGGGCCAAAAGTAGCAATTCAAATGTTTCGCATGGGGCAGCGAGTTCATACCGCAGGGCTGACCGTGTCATGTGACCTAGCGAACTGACGAAGATAGCCGAAGTTTTCCGAAAACCTACTGCAACCAATATGGAGGGTTCAAGGCCGCATCAAAGCCTGTCTCCTTTCTGGACAGTCATCATGAGTGTATAGAAAACATTTCAGTTACGTGCCAATCTCTGTAAGAACCCCATTTTACTTTTTTTAAACCATTTGTTTTACTCATTAAATACTTCTCTATAGCGAACCTACCGAGTGTAATAGATTTGTTAGAGGCGTGGAAAGGAGGTTATATAGAAGAACAAAAGAACAGGACCTATGGCTAGCTATGATGCTGCTTTATACTGCTGTCGGAAATATTTCTCAATAAGTCTCGAGTGTTGTGCAAGTGGTAAATACTGCTGGAAAAGGCTCGTTTTGTTATTATTTCCGACCAAAAGCACTTGAATGCGTGACAAGTTGTATTTACACCTTCAACGGTAGGAAGGGGCGGTTGCGAAGAGTACTTGAATGTAGCAGCAGGACCTTACTCACACAGTAGGGGGCGACAAGCAACTTCAAGTCGGTTTTGCGACCCGCTTTTAATACTCAAAGAAGTATTTCACTGTTTACCGTTTCAGTCACAGCAGGGTATTGGTTCAATGACGTAGGAAGTGTGTAGCAGCTGGTCTGGCAAGATTTTGGAGACTTTTATGGGACAAAACAGGTACCGAGCCAACAACCGAACATTATTTATCCAGAGGCAGGTATTTAATCGCGTACTGTCTGTTTAATCAACGATATTTTGACCTCTAATACTATCAATTAACGTTATACTGTATCGGTGGCCAAATCTAATTTAGAAACTAGTTGTTTGCAAGGAAATAGTAGGAAATAGTAAATCTATGACCGTAGAATACAATTGAAAATTGTCCTCTTTTGATTGGATATTCAACTAGTAATCAGTAATCTCACAGGTTCAACCTCACAATATCAAGTCATTTCTATGAACAAGATTTAGAAAGCATCACATGCATGTTGTCTTATTTAGAGGGATATGGATAAACTGGTGACTAGTAACTGTCGCCTTGTCAGATATTTTCTCAGTCGTGGTTTTGTGTGATTTCAAAGGTCCCGGGGTGCCACCATGTCTTCCCCTGTCCTTGTCATTGTGGTGGGAGCCGGCAGCCGAGGAGAGATCTACTCCCAGTTTGCATCCATCCACCCTCAGAGAATGAAGGTCAGGAGAGGTCGCCTTGCAGCTCGATGTGCTCAACGTGTTGGCTGTTCATGGAATAAGGATTTATGTGGACTCTGCACTTGACAGAATTGATCTGGCACTATGAAATCTCTGTAAGCCAAAGAAATCAAGACAATCAATGATAAGATTCCTTTGAGAAATTTGTTTGTGTTTGAGATAAATGTTCATGGTTACAAAATAGTAGTAGTTTATTTTCTTTCTTCTTTCTGTATGGGTGGCAAAAATGCATTGAAAGCCTGTTTAAAATGGGCTCTGAATTATAAAAGTACTAGTATATTTAAATGAGCCTCAGTCCCCACAGCAACACTGGATTTATTCATCATTTTGGCTCCTGGATTGAAAAAGTGGATCCCTGCTCAAAAATCCCTGCTCAAATCTAAAACAGGGTACCTCTAGATTTCAAGATTCAACATTATTGTCTGTGGGATAAAAAATGTAAGCGGCTCAGGTAAAAAAAAAAGAAATAACATTAAAGTGTAAGACAGCAACAGCAATCATAAGAACATACAAGTGCAGTAACATCATAGTTATGATGCCAATATTAAACCCTCAACTGGCCCATTTCAGGTCGTTGGAGTTGCTGATCCCAGGAAGTTTGCTCGCAAGAAACTTCAGCGGCAGCACAACGTCGTAGAAGACAACACATTTGAAGGTGAGCATCAAAAGCTTGCTTGTTGTCCACCAGTATTATTCCTCTGCCTCACATTAGGGTACTGAATTCCCAGTGATTTTCTTTTCCAATTAGACTGGCGCAGTATAATAGAGAGAGAGAAGTTTGCAGACGCTGTGTTAATTTGCACTCCGGACCGTCTTCATAAGGTAACAGATTAAAAAAAAACTTCCATTTACTCTCAAATCTCATCAGTCTCATTATTAGTCTGAACTATGTGTCTGTTGTTTCTCTTGCCCAGGATCCTGCAGTGGCATTCGCAAAGAAAGGCTACCATATTCTGCTGGAGAAACCCATGGCAGTGAGTATTTTGCAAATCAGTGCGATCATGTGACAACCTCGTAAGTCCATTAGTCCAAGTCATTTTGATGTTTTCATTTCAGTTGAACGATTTCATGCTCCTCTGTGGGTTGAGACAAACTCTACCACCCCTGGTGCTGATGAATTCCTTTTAAACACTGGACAGACACAATGCTAAAAACAAGGCTGTGGTTCCTAGTGTATGATAAGGTGACATTTTGGAGATACAAGGTTTTCACCCAACAGCAGTGAGATGCTCCTAATTCTTTACTGGAGTAACTTTAAATTTAACCACTCAAACAAAATCACGTCCGCCCTCCATGCACATGTTAATTTCAGACAACTGCCAAAGACTGCACAGAGATCGTGGAAGCTTGCACCCAGAGCGGCGTGATGCTAACAGTGGGTCACGTTCTCCGGTACCACCCTGTCATCCACAAGATAAAGGTAAGCAAGTTCTGCCACCTCTTTCGTCTCAGCTTGAAGGCTTGGTTTTGAATTTTATTGTATTATTTTTCCTCAATGGGCATGTGTCACTTTTTATTTGTTTTGTTGGCATTCCTCATTCAAACCAACGGTGTGTCAATAGTGTGTGTTGTATCGGGGTCGGCACTGTTCAGCAAATGAAGGTGACGCGATATCAATACTTTTATGAGGTTTTGGTGCAGTAAAATACTCTTCCAGCAAAATATTTTCCCTGATGGGAAAATGCAGAATTGCTGTTACTTGTGAAGTTCAACAACACGTTATAGGCCCAACACTGGGCAGCATGAATGGAAACTGAGTAGTACTTGTATCAATTGTATTGGCTGATCTACTTAATAAAATGCTCAGTTATCATTTCTGAAAAACTTGTATTGGTGAACCTCTGATTCTGTCTGGCTACCAATGTGTTTTAATGAGGAATGATAACATAAAGAAAATTGCTAAAATCCAAATTATCAAGGCTGTAATTTGAATTTGTGTAACAAATGAAAATGAATCGATCTTGTAGGAGCTGATAGATTCTGGAGTCATTGGTGATGTGATCCATATCCAGCACTTGGAGCCGGTAAGAAGGCAGTTAGTGGAAATACTACTTATTCTAATATTTCTACATCCTGAATGCTCTTTGTTAAACTCAAAGCAAACTTGATGTGTGCTATTATGGATGGTGTGTATATCCATCAGTGTCAGTGGTGGCCACTTTAGCAGGTACACCTCCCTGCTGACAGCGAGTCACATGGCTGTGACTCGGTATGTAAGGCATGCCACCGGGGTTGAGAGGTTCAGTTAGTATTCGTCAGTAGCAGTCCTGTGGGCGAACACGCCTCGCTGAAGAGAGACGCCAGGCAAGAATGACTTCCTCAAGCTACTAGTAAATTAGTTTAAAAAAAAAGTATGTAAAGCCTCCAGGAATTCAGGCTGGTCTGGAGGCAACAAGGCTCCTATCTGGTAGTGGCGAGATGTACCTAATAAAGTGGATTCTTCCCTATTTCCTAAAATCAGGGCCCAACTAATAAAGATTATTTTTGTCAGATGCCAATAATTGGGGAGGAAAATAAACAGTATCAAATATATCTTTTAATGATTACCTGTGATGTACCTGTCTTATTTTAAATACATTTCTGTCAAAAGTTTTTTATCAGTGCATTACCTGGGTTATATATACCAATAGAGATAAATGTATATGGCCACTATCATCAGATGATATGAGTACAATATTTCAGTTCTGTGTTTTATAAGCTGAATCTTATTCCAGGTTGGCTACTATCACTTTGCTCACTCGTTTGTTCGAGGGAACTGGAGGAACGAAGCGGAGAGCTCTTTCGCTCTTTTGGCCAAATCGTGCCATGACATTGACCTAATACATCACTGGGCAGGAGCACGCAGGTAAATCATTAGACAGCAGTCACTGATCAACGCCAGGCTCACTGGATGTTCATAGATAAGATGTGGTTAATAGCAACCCAGCAAACATTTGAGTAGATGTTGACAGCCTGCACCAATGTTGAAAACTAAATATGGCGCCAAAATGAAAGTTGAGACGACGTCTGTAGCTGCCTGCATCATTTTGTGAAATTGGGAACTAAAATGGCTTTCTGGTATCGGTTCTAAACTCTTTCCAAAGCGGTTTCAATATGAAACATTATTGTGCAATAACATAATGTAGTGTCCTTTCAAGTCCTTTGAGGGTTCATGTATCCATAATGCTGTTCTGTGAGAATGACGATGGTTGTTTGCTGCATTTCCTTCCTGTTTTTCTTGAGATGAATCATTAACCGTGCAGTTTGTACTTGGCAGGTGTGTCAAAGTGTCATCATTTGGAGCTGTCAGCCATTTCCGAAAGGAGAACAAGGTGCGTAGTCCATTCACACCCAGCCAGTAGAATGAAATCATCACACTATTGAATAACAGTAAACCATATCGTCACATTGAGTCAGGAATGAGTTGGGGCACATTCAGTGGGACCGTTTTCAACAAAATGGTCAATTGCTTCCAAGAGATGACAGTTGTAGTCTAAAAAAATCCCTTCAATTCAAACTTCGTCCTATAAGGGGAATTTGACGTACAGTGTTTGTAGATTGGGTCACATAAAGTGTTGATTCGGTTCTGCGGAGATGGCCTGTAGAAATGATCCTGTTCAGTGCCTGTCTAGTGGCAGTAACCCTACTGGCGATTTTGACAATACAGAAGGTTAAAGCAGATTCAATAAAACTTTGATAAAATGACGTCATCATTTTACCGCACTCATTGACAGCGTTCATCCTCTGTAGGAAAAACAAACACTCCTGTATGTTACAGATTAAAGTTCTCTACCAGTTGCAGCTCCGGGAACGGTTGCAACCCTCTAAAATCTATTTCCATGTCCCTAGTTTTGAGAACCTTCAACAACTCAATTCCTCCTTCCCACGGCCCATTGGGACAGTAGTTGAGTCAGGTGGTATTTGGCCTCTTGGCTCCATCTAGTGCATCTTATATGTACAGCATGCAATATATTGAAATGCATTTGTGCCATTAAGACGTATTAAGTGTTCGACAGTTTCTCAATACTCTGTTGCTAACCAAAAAGCACTGAAATGTCAAATGAAGTGTGACATTGCCGGGTTTGTGACAGCCAACAGGTGCTGCAGATCGTTGCCTGGATTGTCCCATAGAAGGAGACTGTCCATACTCAGCATGCAAAATCTACCTGGATAGAGTGAAACAGGTTGTTATTCTCTATTTCTACCAGTTATCTGCTGTACTTTCACCATCCATGACCACTGTGTTGCTTTTGATGGCTAAAAGAGGGGTGTCTGTCTGTCTATCTGTCTGTCTTTCTGTCTTTCTGTCTTTCTTAGGGTGATGTTGGCTGGCCAGTGGCAGTCATATGCCCCAGCTCACTCCCAGACATCGAGTCGGTGACGGAGGCGCTGAGGACAGGGGCCGTATGGCCGCTGTGTCTATGAGTGTGACAATGATGTCTGCACCAACCAGGTTACATTATTACATTACAGTCATTTAGCAGAAATCATAAGTGCATCTCCTCCCCAAACAAGCATGTAGGAGCAATAGTTTATATTCGTTAGACAAAAATGAGTGACATACAACGTGATTTCAGACATGTTACATGGCTCTTGGTGGCTGGATTTAAGTAATACCGCTATTCAGTTTCACCACTGGCATCGGTGTATCGGTAATGGCGTTTGTGTTTTATTAATACTGAAAAGTAATGGATCAGTATTCTGCCAGTAAAATTACTGCTCAGCCAATAATGAAAATGTAGCACTTGGAATCATTATCAGCAATGAAAAAGCTGAATCTGTTCATCCCAAAATCACCAAAATATTGGGTGGCTTTTATAGTCCAAAATGAAATCCTTTTTTTCCAGTGGACATTGTATATTATTACCGTATATATTATTTTCCTCCTTATCTATTTCACATTTTTTGTGTTGAGATGCCTTTCACCATTGGCCAAGTCATTTTTGTAAATGAGACTTTGGTGATTTACCTGTTAAAATAAAGGCCTTTAAGCTGACATTATGTAAGTTAAATTGTCACACTGCTTTCCATTTGTCTTATTTTTCTGTTCTGCTTGTCCAGGTTGTGAACATGGAGTTTGAAGGGGGTGTGACAGCAGCCTTCTCCATGGTGGCGTTCACCGAGGAGTTGTGTAGGCGAAAGACGACCATCAATGGCAGCAAGGTAGGACTTTAGATAGCAGCTAAAGAAAAGGGGCAGAAAACGGAACTGCAATATTGTCATCAAATCAAAACAAATTGTACCATAAATAGATAGATGGGTAAAGATTTATAATGTTGGAGTATGTAAGGGTTTGGACTCCTGGATGCCTTCAGATCTTCAGTGTTCATACAGATTTAAGATGGATACATAAGCAAACCGCTGTGTAATGACTCCTGTCTTCCCATAGGGGGAGCTGTCATATGATGGACACCAGATCTCCGTGTTTGACTTCCTGACCCAGAAATCCACCAAGCACACAGCGCCCAGCAACACCCCCAGGCAGTTTGGCATGAGTGGGCATGGTGGAGCAGACTACCACCTTATAGATGCTTTCATTTCTGCTGTGGCAGTAAGTGCCGATTTGTTTTGTACCAATGTTCATCCTTTTAAATCTATACGCATCATTTGAGGTGGTTGAGAGGCCTCTGTGTTATTAAAATGACCATTACACAAATCTTTCTATGACCAGCTCTTGTAGGTATCTGGTATTTACATTTTTCTACCTGTGGAGGAGCCACCAAAGCTAAATGAATGTAAAAACTGAGAATTTGATGGTTGCTTGATTATTTGTGTGTGTGCAGAACAACGACCCGTCCCTGATCCGCTCAGGTCCTGAGGAGACGCTGCTGAGCCACTTGCTGGTGTTTGAGGCGGAGCGATCGCGGTTGGAGAGCAGGGTGGTGGTCTGTGGCGGCACTAACCGGAGCTAGACGACTGAAAGGCATTTTGACAAGACAATAAGCTCAATAATTAAACAGTAATAATATCTGGAAATGATCAAACCTACAATACAATGATGGGCCAAAACGTTGTGTGAGCAGGTTGCTGATTTTGCTCATATTGCTCAGGGCTTGTAATGTGTGTGAATGTGTCGGTGTGTGAGTTGACCTGTTACATTTTTTAACAAGAATATTTATTACTCATACACCTGTAAAAACTTCCAACTTCCACTTCTCCGTGCAAATAGTGTAAGTAATGTCTGTGGTGTGTCAGCAACTCAATGTAAGAAATAGATTTTTCATGTTATTTCAAAGACGGGATGTTGATGTAACTTTTTTAAATAAAGTTGCTGATCTGGTTAATTTAAATTCTTTGAACCATGTTTTGCTCAAGTACTTCTTGAGAGTATCTTAAAATAGGACCACTAACTAGTTTGTTTTTCATTTCATTTAATCATGCCAGCTGAGTCAATTAGTGAGAAGATATGAATATAACCCACAAAGACCAATTTATTACCAAGCACTGTGGACGGAACTACAGAGATTTCTATCAAGTCCAAGTTAATCATCTTATTCCCCTTTGAGTAACTAATATGTAGGATATTCTTCGCTTTCTATGCCACGCCTCCTGAGCATGTACTGAACATGTTTTCTACAGACAGGTGCTGGTGCATTGTTACAAATGCATGTAATATAACCCTTGTTAAGTTAAAATCACACAGCTCTGCTTTGTGTTGATCCACAAGGAGCGTTGTAGGTCACGGCGTCTCGGAGAAGCGCCGAAAGCTGTGGGCTGCAGGAGAGGCGGTCTTCTCCCTCCTCAGAATCTGATGGGGAGAGAAAAGGAACCTTCCTGTTAGTAATGTCTGCCAGGGGATACAAGAGACAGAAAACCTGGAGAAGTCGATGGGTGGTAGCTTTAATGCACTGTTTTTAAACAATGCTAGCTGTCTGTCTGCAAGGTAGCAGACTAATGTATGAAGTACACAGGTGTCTAATTTTGGAACAAATGTTTTCAACTGTACTCACCTTCTCACTGACCAGCAGCAGGAGACTCTCTCTACTGATAGGCTCATTCTGCTCTAGCGGAGACCCCTCCTGGTCTATATCATCCCTGGGGCATCAAAGATATTATTAATTTTTAAATTTACGAATGTAAAAAAAATAGGTTCTTTCAAAAGGGGGCACCATACTGCAAGCAGTGATTAAGGTTGTACAGAAAAAAGATGAGTTTGCTCTTTCAGTGTCATCTGACTGAGACTTGACATGACACACTCTTCAAAATAAGACCTACTCAGTTGAAGGGGTCTCAAGTGCTGAGCTCAGGTTAGGAAGAGGAGGACATATCCCCAGGAGCTGCCCAGCAATGGTCCTTAGATTGCCTCTGTCCAAGTCCTGGAGGTGACAGAACAGTGCACAGTGGCAACTAGCCATTTAATATTATCTTATACCCTCCCATGTTCCCTTTGCCAAACTCTTTCATAGGATTAAGCTTGTTACAACACCTCCCAATAGCCTGTAAAAAGTCAAACCTACATTGGAGAGAAGGTCAGTGGTGGGGCTGCCAACACGGTTCATCTTATTGGTTCATGTGTGTGGTGCTATGATAGCCATTTAGCTCTCGTCCCGAAACTATGTTCAAATTTCCCTTACAGATTGCCTGCATCTGGTTTGTACCATGTTGTTTGTGATATTGTATGACACTGTCTCAACTCTCCATTGACATGGACTATTATGTCCACATACGCATTGGCTGATGTTTTCCTGGGAGTGAAGGTAGGACTGCAGAGTGAGAAGCTCGTTGATCCTGTCCTCCACCATTCCCACGTAGACCATGGTATTGTAGTCCTGGATTCCAGTAGTGGGTTCCAGCTCGTCGTAGGTCACCAAGCTGTCACAGTGGATGTTGTGGAACATTGTTTCCACTCCTGGGAATTGTTGAATGTTGAAGAAATCATAATCATATTACAATAACATACTAAATGGATTGATTATATCCATTACATTTACTGGTGCTCACGTTGCGATGGCACTGTCATACCCTATTTACTACAGAATTATAATTGTTTTACTCATAAGTAAGGCTATACACATTATACCTGATTACAGGCGCTTTATTTTTGTAAGCTGATTATGAAATCTAAGAATAAAGTTACGACCCAACACAGGGCACGCTACACCTACAGCATTTATAACCAGCATTGTGTCCTTGCCCACTGGCAAATACGCAGACCTTTGTAGAGCATAATTCCCCTAAATTTGGTGTAAGTGATATCATGTTGCAACATGCAATTTGCTGTGACTCTCCCAGTAAAAGGAATAACCGCCTGCATATCAAGGCAAGGAACCCCTATGTCGTACCTTTCTTAAGCTGATCCAGGATCTTATCAACAGAGATAATGCACTGTTGATACGCTGCCATCTGTTGGTCGGAAGCTTCCTGCTGGATGCCAGTTTCTCTCAGAAGAGCCTGGTGCTCCTCCTGCTGCCGCTGCTCCTCGGCCACAAAGCTCTCCATTTCATCGCAGAGCTTTTATGTCAAAGACACATGAAAGACAGTTTGAAACACCAATGACACTTTTACACCAGATATCTGTCGCAAATGCACAGAGAACACAAACCTGAGTGATTTGCTCCCGGATGTTCTCTGCTTCGTTGTGCTGATAGTTGACAAAGTTCAATGAAGCATAGCTCTGCTCCTCCACTGAGGTAAGGAAATATATAACAGGACATTTTGATTGCGGATGAAGCATTTCCTTTTTTTTTTTAAACTTTACTTTTTTACTTTTTTTAACTGTAGTGCTAGCCTTTGACTAAATTTAAGTTTAAGCTCATAATGAGATACTTTATCTTAATCCCCAGGGGGAAGCTGGTTCTAAAACGAACCAGTGGTATTGGTCAAATCAAATTCATCAGCCTCTCACTTCAGTGATGTCTGAGGGAGACTCACTCTCTGTGAAGGTTCTGCCCAGCTTGTCCAGGTCCCTTTCTCCTGTCTCTCTGAGGATCTTGTTTACAGCATCCTCAAAAGCTTCCAGTCCCCATTCCTTAGACTCCGGTGTCTTGCGGTGCTCGTCTCAAGGGGCAAAGGTCAGAGATGAAAAGTCAAACTTTACGTGGTGCTGACACATAGACATACCAGTCTTTTATTCATTTTTGCATTCATTTAAACTGCAATCTGGAGTGTACTATAATTCAGCAGTATCCTAGTTTTGGGAGTGATAGCAATCATTGTGTGCTCGCCAAAACTTATTACGTATTTCAGTTGTAGGAAGCCAAGCATGGGGTGTATGGTCACCTGTTCTGCCACTGATCTCCTGGCTGATGCGCTTATGGGCCTTGATGCCAAGGAAAGACTTGAGGTTGCGGTTGTGGGAGATAACCCGTTCCAGGTTGCTCTTCTGTGTAATGTACTGGGCCTCATCCTTAATAGTCTCGTCCTTCAACATCCTCTGTTTATCCTGGATCTCCACACTGGGTGTGCACATAAATATATGACACATTGGAAAGTGTTAGGCAGTGGATGTATATGTTTTACCAAGGTACAGCATGAGGTACTATCAGACAAATATCAGACATTAAAGGGAGAGTGAGAATCAATCTGATCTGGCTGTCATACAGCCTGTGGCATTTGCTGTTCAACGAGATTGTTGTTTAAGTTCTCTTTGAGCAGCACTACCACTGTCACTGTTCTCCATCTTCTTTCATGTATTCAAAGAGAAAAAAGTATAAAAATATGCATACTAACCTAACAGCTTTGTACAGTAGGCCACAATAAATGCAATTAAACTTAGAGCTCAGTAATACAGTGTGCCTCACCTGGCCTCAAAGGCAGCAGTGCACTTAGACGTCCGGGTCCAGATGTCCTTGCGAATCTCATGCAGATGCTGAATGACACAACACACAGTCTAAAATCTTAATTCTCCTTAGCCTCCCTATTTCGTTGGACATCACAACATCTGTACTATCAAAAGTCTCTTGTTGTGCACTTTTCCCAACCTCAAGCTGGAAGATCAATGGGAATAATAGGAGGAACACTAGTTCAAATCCAGACCTGCCAAGAAGATTTACAAGATGAGTGGAAGGGCTGTCATTGTGCCTCTTATTCCTTGGTATCTCCCCTCCACATCAAAGCAGGTAAGATGTAGTAGCAGGAAAAGGTTAATTTAGATAGAAATGAATGAAATTGGACCTCCCTTTTCCATCCGACAGTGAACATGTAGGAACTGTTTCCTCTCCACCTGCAGGGTCTTCAGCTCCTCCCTCAGCTTTCCATTCTTGGCCAGCAGCTTATTGAAGCGTCTGCGACCCTTGTGTAGAAACATGGGTTAATTAATGTTTGATTAGTAAGAGTTATAATTGAGTCCAGAGATGACAAAAAGAACAGGCACTGGAAATATGAAGGACAGCTGACAAACCTTTTGAATAATACAAAGTCAGCAAAGATCTACTTCCAACATGTGGTTAAGCGGTTTGGCATTCTCTGCGTAACACTAACCGTGTCCAGTTTGTTTTCCAGAACGCAGGTGGTTTTCTGTAAGTGGCTGTTGTCTGATTTCTGACTGAGGCATGCGGTTCCCCCTCCAGTCCACCGTCCTGCCAACTTCCTCTCCCATTTCAAAATCTGAAGACAAAGCCAGTAAGACAGGTCAACTATTTTAAGAAAATCATCAGATTTCACAATGGGGTATTCTGTGGAGTGTATAAGGGAAATGCACTTCACCTCACCTCATCTTTCAAAGAGGCCACTATGTGTTTTTGTGCTTCTAGCTCATCTTCTATTCTGTCTCCAAACACCAACATGGCTCTCAGGTCTTGGGTGGTTCCAGAACTAATCCAGCGATACAAACTCCCACACACTCTGAGACTGCATAGAATCTCCTCACGCTCATCCTGGAGCCTCTGGATCTCACCCCTGATGACAAACACACAGTTTTGACCACTTTTTAAGCATTCAGTAAACGTTAGAGAGGATATACAACAAGAAGAGGTCCAGGCAAATGTGAAAAAATAGAACTGAGGACATTGAAAGCTACAATGAGCTCCATTAGTATTTGAACAGTGATGCATTGTTTGATGTTTTGGCTTTGTACTCGTACTACTTTGGATTTAATGTTTCCTTGAAGTCATTTAACAGCACAGTTGGCTTAGGTGCATGTCATCCCCCTGTATCTCCCATCTTTCCTTTTGCTTTCCACTGCCAACTATTAAAAAAAGCCAAAATGCAAAAACAAAAATAAAGAGTAGTTTAGAGTTAGTTCTTGTATGTGTATGTGGAAATGAGGAACCATGCACAAAAAGGGCTGTAGTTCTTTTGAACTGTTCATAAGATGACTGCATTGGTTTGTGGTGCATCTGGTTTACAAGCACTTAGTATTTCTCATCCATGTAAATGGGATAGAATATTTACAAGCAAGAATTCAAATATCGAATACTTCAGTATCATAGATATTACCAGGATATTGATGTGATTCTAAATGTAATAAATGTGTTACTTCACATTCAAACCTCTGAATCTGGAGTCAAAGCGTCAATGTGTCACTGTAAAAATGCTTATAGAGCTCTCTAGTGATGTTAAATCAAGGCTGCTGCTTACATCTGTCTGCAGATGAGGTGTTGGGTTTTTAGACTATATTCCTGCTTGGCTCTCTCCGCTATACGGTACTCCTGCTGTAGTTTGAGAAGCTCTGTCTCAGCTGCAACATAGAAAATACAAGGCTATATCCATCCTCATATTATTAGATTCACCATCTTACTTATCTTTCTTTCATGATCTTGATCTCTTTCTACACATGAGAAATAGGAAAGCAGTGTTTCTTACAGGTCTTCAGGTTATCTGTGGTGGTGGTAAGCACAGGTAAGATCCATAGAATCAAGTACATCAACAGAAGGGCAACATGAGAAGTGCTTGCAACACAAAAAGTGCTTTCATGTTACAGTGTTGGATTGGGAGTCACAGTATATGTGTAGTGGGTCTGTCTGATGTCGCCAGTGGTGCTACAAATATGGGACACAGGGTAAAATCGTTAATGTAAAATCATGGGGGGGGGAAGTGTCACATGTTGTATATAATAGCCTATGCAAGGTGCATAACATTACCAGGATCAATGTTGAATTCCCTGCTGCCATAAGGAAGGCGGTGAGCTGATGTCTGCCTCCTCATGTTGACTAGTTGGTGTGTCTGGAAATAAAAGCAGTTTGTACAAACCTGGTGACTGTGTACAAACCAATGTTTCCCCTACGTGTTTTTTCAAACTGTGGTAGTAGGATGTGCAAAGCCATATCATATAGGCGGGGTCCGGGGCAGAACATTTAGATATTTCACCTTAAAACTTGTGTTATTACATCAGAAGATTACTATGGAAATAAGACTCAGATTCAAGATCGTCAAGAAAAATAAATATAAAGCCTGCCTCTTTACTTCAAGAAACCACTGAAGAGTAAAAATACATTTATTTGCAAATATTTTTTAGCATGGTAGAATACATACAGCGGAGACACAGGTACTAACTGAATGTGAAACACAACTTAGCTAGCTGTTACCCTCTGATAATAATGTTGATATTAACTGGTCTCTAGTTAATGACATTAATGATTTATCGTAGATAAAGTTACCCAAACTAAACTACATTACCCAGGTTAGCTAGCGTTAGCTAACATCAGCTAGCTTAACGTCAATTCCTGGCTTCTATTTCGGTCAGTTACATATATTTCATATTAAATATACGTATATAAAACTTAAAACTAGTTGAACCAATACTGGAGATTAAATCTTAATTACCTAACCTGCTGTCTATGTTGCATAATTCAGCAAATGTACCTTCTAAATTAGCGGCAACGGCTGTTATTTTGAACCGATTTGTCGTGGGGACAAGGCCAAGCGTCCTGTCATGTAATGTTGAGTTACAATCAGAGATGGGCAAAAATACACTAAATGTAATTACAAATACTTTCTCATCAAATATACCAAAATAAATTATAAAATACAGGTGCCAAGAAATGTATGTAAAATTATTATATTTTTTTTTATTATTATTATTATTATTATTATTATTTTTATTATTATTGTTGTTATTGTTATTGTTGTTAAATTCTCATTATTTAAAAATAAAACGTTTATTGAACATATCTTCTTATTGCTATTATTGGTGTGTTATGGCCATTTTATTAAAGCAATAAGACACTCAAGGCCAGGCCTTACAGTGATTTCAGAACAGCTAATAGTAGTGCAGGCACAACACATTTGTTATTTATTGCTTGAATAACAAATTACTCTATGTTATGTATGAGAACTAATTAGCTTGGGTAAATGTAGCCTGTCCATGAGGAACAAACTAATGCACTTGATGGTAACACTTTATTTGGATAGTCCAAAGTGTCACTATCTGCTGCATCTCTCCAGACTATGTAATCCTAACTGTGATTTTAGCGTAACCTCAACCCTAACGTGACCCTAGTTAACCCTAACCCCAACCTAGATATTATTTATCTATGCACTACTTTTTTCACTAGTGTGAGCGTCATCTGAACCTCAGTAGACGTCATAGTGAAACATAATAGTAACTTGATAAGAAGTTGAGTATCAGTGGACTATCCAAATAAAGTGTGACTCAGGTGATTGTTTTGTTATCATTGCTAAAGTTGGCTTTTAGCTAATTAACTAACTAATTAAATGATGGTAATAAAAACAGTACTCATCGTGTAATCAACTGCATGTTCTATGCCTAAAGGTAAAGTCACCTGAACATAATGGAAAGTAATCAGATTACATTGCTGATCTTGAGTATTCCTTCCTAACCCTTCCTATATATAACTATGACCTCTGAACATTACTCACACTGTGTCACAATCATCCAGGTAAAATGGCACTCCAGTTCAAAGGGAGATTCCATCCTACTAGGAAGGGAGGTGTCCATACCCATTGCGCACAATAATGTCAATAGCCCACCATTTTTGGCCTTTGCAACACATCCAGTATGACTAATTCTGTAATATGTCCCAGGGTTCATATTGCCCATTGAATAGCAGGATTCACACAGTTACAAGACTACTGTGGCAATAAGGGTGTGTAGAGTAAACAGACAAAATGACTTGGTAGATGACTGAATCACAGAAACAACTCTGGCCTGGTCGTCAGCCGCTGCGATTACATCAGTAGTGTGAATGGGCACTCCTTTTGGCAAAGCTTCATTTTCCCTTTGATGTGAAGTCATCCATTTGGTAACCGTCTATGAAATTCTTTGGAGGAGTTTTTTGAGTTCAAGTAGGGACAAATGGCTACAAATTCTGATGAACTGAAACTGAAACCCAAATTATAAAACCTATTTCTACATACATCCCTTTTCAGAGTGAGAACCAAAAAAATATCCTCACTTTGGAAGATTTTCCAGACCCTTCTGTCCTTGTGAGGATGTTTGGACCTAACAAGACTAGAAGCACACACACCCCCATACACACACACACACACACACACACACACACACACACACACACACACACACACACACACACACACACACACACACACACACACACACATTGCCAGATAGGCTGACTGCTGACTGTCGGAGACAAGTTTGCTAACTGAGTCAGCAGCTGTATTCTTAAATGAGTCAACCAGTCCGCCACAGAGCCTTTTTCATTTCTCAAAGTCCTGCCTCATCCCTCCCGCTCATACAGGCACATAGCCTACGTTTACACGGGGCCTTACCTCACCACAGCATCACTTCCCTCCTCTGCCAGTTTAATCAGTAACTATCTGTCTGCCAAAATAGCCAATAGCACTAGAGCAATAAGGTTTCTGATTGGTTCAGTAAAATCAAGTGATCAGGAAACATGTCAGGCACCACCAGAGGTAACTCAAGTCCATGATTAGGAAGGTTATCGAGAGATGTACGCTTTATTTGATCTGTAATTGTGTGTGTTTTGAGTGTGTCTTTCATTTTCACTGCTCTCCTTTTTTAAAACATTGACATACATTGACAGTCATGGGAGTAATGTGTGTCAATCCCATGATCCTCACAGTCATTTACCGTATGAATGAGCCATGTTGCCAGGAAGAGATGCCACAGCCGTACTCCTACATCTGCTTTGAGTTTTCCAGGACTGTAGCTGCTTTTATGTAGTAACAGCTCCTGGAAGGCTGTGATAACGTAACAATGCGCTTACAACACAAGCGTATAGTGAACGAGGAAGTGGAGGAGGAAAGCAAGGAGGGGAGCAGTAAAACTGTAAAACACAGTCTGGGCTGTCAGTGACTCAACAGGAAATGATGGAGCAGGAGTTAGGTGAGAAAGAGAGATGGAAAAGGGAGGAGGGTGGGAGTGAGGAGGAGCGAGATAGAGGAAGGAAGAAAGGCAAGACTGACTCGGTCATGCCTCAGGATTTCAAAACACGTTCTGGGCAAGGGGGGTTGAAGCGAGAGAGAGAGAGAGAGAGAGAGAGAGAGAGAGAGAGAGAGAGAGCTTTCTGAGGAGATCTGTGGGCAGTAAAAACACAGATGGCCTCGTCATTTCCCCCCCCCCCCCCCCCCACAACTCTGCACAATTGAGTCATGACGTGTGCGTGCTTTTGTGTACATGTTTGTACACACACAAACACACACACACACACACACACACACACACACACACATTCCATCATAAGCAGTCAAACACTAGTATTGACCAACTGCTGTATTTCTTGTCACCATGCCCCAATCATCTGCTGAATTGTCATCATCCTCAAAGATGTGGTGATTCAAACTGACTTTGACCCCTGAGCAACTGCGCAAGCACTGAATAAACAAGCAAATATTTACCATGTCCCCCTGTCACACCAGTTTCCAAAAAAATGTTTCAGGAACTTTTGCAATTGAATGACATTCTGTCACACTCTCCACCTCTGCTGCCTAGTCTCTCTACCTGTCTGTCTCTGTCTGTCTGTGTGTGTGTGTGTGTGTGTGTGTGTGTGTGTGTGTGTGTTGTGTGTGTGTTGGCGGGCGTGGCTCCAGACCCCGGCTCCTCCCTGACTCATCACCACCTCCCGCTCACCTGCTCTACCCCGCACACCTGTCATCCATCATCTCATCACCACCAGCATAAGAACCCCGGCTTTCCATCCACTCATCGTCGGATCGTTGTTTGTACTGCCCCATCCAGTCTCCTTCCAGGACCCCCCGCCTGCCAACCTACCACCGTCTGTCTACCCTGCCTGCCTGTCTGTCTCCTGGTCCCCTGCCTGTCGTCTTGTCTGCCTGTCTCCCAGCCCTGTTCATCCCGCTCCTGCTCCAGCCCGTCTTCCCCTTGCCTTCCCTACCCTGCCACCCTCTGTACTATCCCCTAGTAAAACCTGTTTTTTTGTCCATACCTTTGCCTCTGTTGTCTGTGGTTTTGCACTTGGGTCCTGTACGCGATCGTAACACATTCAGCATGTCCGTGACCCGACAAGTGAGCTCAAGTGTTTGTGTTGTGTTGAAAGATGAATAAGGTGTTTTGTGAAGAGAAGTGTTTGTCAAAGAGCCAAAGAAAAAGTTGTGTGTTGCTATGAAAAAATGAAAGTCCGGGCCCAATAGTGTCCATATATTGTAGAATTTCTTTTGCGTGAGCTACAAAGCCTCTCCTCTCCTTCCTCCTTTACCCATTTCAATTGTAACGTCTAATGAACTGGATCTGCGGAAGGCCTCCTGCTGGGCCTGCAAGCCCTGTACCCTCGCTGAAGGCCTGGGACCACCTGGCCTGGTGCCTGGCCTCTGGCACCGTGCCCTGGGCAAACAGTAAAGAATCACTCCTTTCATGCTCGGAGTCCCTGCCATTCATTGTTGCTGTCACCGTGAAATCAGTTGTCACTTGGTTTAAATCACTTTATCCTTGCCACTTCCTCAATCACTTCTTTAGTCCACTGACTCTCTCTTGTTTTTCTCTCTTGGCATCCTGGGGGGGAAAAAATCTTTTGTTCTCATGTCTTTTATAGGGGCAGCAGTATTGCACATAATCAGATGTGTGTTTGTATGTGTGAGTGCACCAGCACTAATAATGAATGAATAAAATTGTCTGTTGTTAAAAGAAATGAATGTACTTTACCTGACAAAACACATCTGCAGTCTATAATGTTATATGGATAATTAAGAATAGGTTTCACAATGTTTCACAAATGGTATCAGGAGCCAAATAAATTTCTTATTATGTGTTTTTTTCCCATTTGGTTCTCAGTGCAGCGCAGCAGAGCTAGTCGACAATCAAAGGCAGCATTAACATCATCCTCAGCCCATCCTCCTCTTCCTCCCAGTGGCTGTTGGTTCTTTGATAACTGAGCTGTTCCTTCACTGTTTGAGGTCAAAGTTCTGTGGCGGGTAGCCCACTCAGACATTTGAGGACTCTGCTTCCTTCCTGACGCCTCCATCTTGTCAGGACCAACCAGGAATCCAGAGTTAATAAACTAAATAAAACGTGACCCCATGAAGGGTGCTTTTCAAATTAAATATAAACTTATAAACTATGCTCTCCAATCGCTCTCAAACGGAATGATTAACTGGGCCATAATTACCTGTTTTAAATAAATAAATAAATAATGTGTATCTCATAATGTAACAGCTGTTACAAAACAGCATGTTATATTAGTGCACAAGGAATGGCAGCGCAAGAGTATAAGGAATGTGACATGTTGCTGCGTTAACAACCTATAAATAAGTGACAACACCCAAGGGACGACAGAAAAAGCATGTGTGTTACATTGGAGCATGGACCAGCACTTCATGAGTACTCAGATTTCTGATCATAAATCTCAAATGAAAGATGAATTCTGGTATTGATAATGCTTTATATCCTATTTATATCCTATTCTATGATATCATAGAATCAGTTTACACTGACGTATCCTTATCTCACTTGGCAGTAATACAACACTGTATTTGTAGAGCAATAGGCCCTTGGGTGTAGTACTGAATCAATTGCCTTAATGAATGGTAAAAACACCTTTTTTATGACAGAAAGGTCCATTAAGGATAATTATAACTTGTCAGAATAAAAGGTTGGGAGGCAGCAGGTAGTGTGTGTTGCACTGTGTACTGCACTGTGTGCAAATAGTAGTGCTTCTGAGCAAACATAAATGTTGTGGCAATTATCACATGCCTTTAGGAATTTTGTTTTAAAGGGAAACAGATTCTTCACTGTCACGCATTGTCAGTTGTTCACAATGATCATGGATCAAACACGTTTTACTGTTGGACGACATTTCCTTGTAAATCATATTCTTCGACTTTTCCTCTTGAAAACTAAATGATCCGTTTATGTACGTGAACGCAAACGTCAGACAGATAGTTTGACTGTTGACTTTCAAAATGGCAGCGGGTCTAGTCTCTGCAGTTTGCAACGGGGCTTTAATTGCTATTACATGTTTGTACACAGCTGGTTCCCCTATAAGAGAATTCCCAGTGACACCATGTCATCACGTCAAGCCCACACAAATGTTTTACCATAGAAACATGTATGTTAACACCTACAGACTCGGATGCCTCGTTTCCTATGCCAGCGTGGGCAGTTTGTTGAATGAATACTTGCTGAACATTTATAGTGAGTTAATTCTTATTTCTTTGCTTTGCGGTTCACAGAATACCCCGGATAGATAAATAATACTCTGGAACCGGTAGTCTGCAGATGATGGATTTGGTGCACTACTACTAAATCTACTGATCTACTGACTAACCAAAAAAATCACAAACAATGACTTCCTCCTCCAAGGTGAAATTTATATTTACTATTGATTACTGCCACAACGTCTTGATCTTTTTTGCAGTGGTTCAGCTTTGATGGTTCAACTTTGATTTTTATGCATGAGTGAGTTCCTCCTTCAGAGCAATCCATCACATCTTTGAAAAAAGGAAGGGGGGGTGGGGTTACAGATGTGGGAGGTGGACTTCTGACTGCACTGACAGCTGTGAGGGACGGAGGTCTCTCAAAGCAGGAAATGACTTGACCTCCCCTGTGGGAGACTGGCCCACCCCGACAACAACCCCCACAGCTCTTAGCATCATGGGTCACTGTTAGCGCCTACAAGGGCCGCAGAGCAAGAACAGAGGGGCAGGGAGATAGAAAATCTGCCTGGTGAAAGATAGCAGAGATGAGACTTTTGCATGAGACATAGTTAGTTCAGTAGTAGGTGTTTGTTGTGACATCCCAAGAGAATAGAGCAGAAGAAGTAGAAAGCGCAGAGGACGTTTAAAGGGATGTGTGTGAAGAGTTTAGTGTTTCTGAATAAGATGGGAGCTGTTTCATATTACTCTCTGACTACCCTGATGTTCTGTTGTGTGATGACAAGCACTTTCACCTCTGGACTCACAGGTGAAACTGCTATGTATCTTTTCATTGCACAACAGGAAGTTGATTGAACAGTGTGTCCAATCCGTGGAAGAAGGGGGGGGGGGGGATTGGTGGAGCAATGCAAACACATTACATATGAAGTTTTCCAGTTTTATGATGAAGTTATTTTGGTATTATGCAGCACTTTGTAATACTGAATGTGACATGAGTGTCTATTCGCCTACATGGTATTTCTTTTTTGGTATTACGACAATAGAATGACGGAAGATTCCAGGAAGATTGTGGGGTTATTTGGCACCTGCTCCATGGTGAAAACAGTTTTCTGGTAAATGCCCCCCTGTATTGTCATCCCGGTTTTCTTAGTGTGGGCGAGGACAAACACGGATAACTAACTCCTGTGTAACATGTGGGCTTCAAAACAAGCTGGTGTTGCATCCGCTATGACTGGGCTGCCAATATCCTCCTTGTAATTCTCAGTCAGTCAAATATTGTACTCATGCCAGAAGCCACCCACACACTTATTGACTCTCACACAAGTCACACAGGTCTCACAAAAAATTGTTTACGGCCTTACAGAGGACAAATTCCCATACATGTATTATACTTGCCAAATAAAATGATTCTAACTCTAACTCTGATTCAGAAGGTTAGGATGAGACAGAACAACCCAATCAGTGGTCATTTTTGCAATTTCGGTCATTTTAAGTTACATCACTTTATGCAACTGAAATACACGCTTGAAACCTGGCTGACAAGGATTTAGAATTTAATTCCCTTTGACTAAATGAAATACCTGTCTGCAAGAACTTCTAAGTTGTGTTGAACAGACTTAGGCATAGGATTTATTTTATTTTTATTTATTTATTTTGTAGTAAAGAGAAAAACATTAAATCCTACATCCATACATTTTCTACTCCATTGACAATGAGTGGGAAATAAATTGTCAACAATGACAGCTGCACCCAGGGTGATTTGTATAAGTAGGCCTTTTTAGCACTTTAAAAATGTATACAAGTGTTCATAATTTATAACTTACTTTATAAATTCAAGTGAAAATCAACGGGGCTGACATTTGGTCTGATTCATAAATGAACAAGTCAACCAGAAATGTATAAGTCATTAAAACAAGACAACTATTTCCTAACGGGGTCTTGTCTAGTTATGACATTCTTGGGAAAGACACACATCAGGTATTGATTTAGATGTAACTCCTATAAATAAATCCACGGGCCCACAGGAATGACTAACATGTGAATTCATCTTCAGGGATGATTTCTCCCTTTAATAAGAATTTGGGTGGAGTTATGTTGAAGGTGCTGGATGCATTTATAAGGACATGTGGAAAGCAGCGTCACTCCCGAGCAAATGAATTGCACCTCCCCGTGTTGACAGAGGACTGATGTCGCACATGGTTCAGCCTTGACTCTAAAAAGTGACTCGTCCCAGTACGTTTTTCACAGAGCGATGGACCCGACGTACGAGGCGTAGAGGTAGTCCGCGTTTATTTTCATGGTGAGTAGTTCAGTTCTTTCGCTCATGAAATTACTAAATTAATCTTTCGATGCGAACCAGGATTCAGCCTGCTTTAAATAACACGGCACGGGAGGGAGATGGAGGGAGATATGCGATATGAATGTTAAAGCTTTCTTGACTTTTATTCTACCTGAAATTCCCTAATAGTAGGAAATTAGATTAAATGTGAATGTTAGAAAACTAAATGTTATGCGTATGTTTTGAAAACCCTCGGAGACGAAGCATTTTGTCTGAACCCGGCCTCGTTTATTGTCGTTTATTTTGAAGCGACTCAATCATAAATCAACGTGGGGGGTGCTTCGGCTTGTCTACCGGGTGATCGGTGTGCAAGCAGCGGGACAGGGAGTCCTCCTGGCCCGGTGCGGGGCTCCCCGACGGCCGCCAAGCCCCACCGTCACGGGCTGGTTTCGGCTGGCGGGGCGCCTCCCCGGTTGGCCGCTTGTTGGCGCTGTGGAGCTGGTCGGGCTGTGCATGTGAAGTTCAAGCATTTGTGTGCGTTAGTTAGCGGTCGTTTTATGTTTTAATGTACATTTTAGCCTCATTAATGTGTGCCCATTAGGTTTATGAAATATGTGAAAAGCAGCGATGCCACAGGTCTATAAAATAATGCTAGTTTACCTGGGGAATTTGAAGTTGTAACATTTGAACAGGGTATGTGAAGGGCTGGATACAGATTTGATGAATGAATCATTTGCAGGGCTAATCTGTGAATGTTTTAGTCTATAAAAAGACAAATTTTTCATTGTCAATTATTCTCTCCATCATCCTTGACAGAAATGTGGGAATGTGTGATGGCAGACTAAAGGCTTGTTCTTTTTGACTAATGACTCTAAAACTGAGTGATTCGATTCACAAGCATGAATGAATCAAATCAGTCTACAGCAGCAAAGAATCACTCACTAACAAGGTTACAGCCACATTTCCGTGACTTAGTGAATGAGTTATAAATTCAGCTGCTGAATAGAATAGGATATTTTTTCATTCATGAGCCCATACTTACTGAACTGGTTGCACGTCTGTTAACTATCTAAACAGTGCTTGCATTGCCTGCATCATAAGGAATTGCATGGTTGCTATTTTAGTAAACAAGTTCATGAATGAAATGAGCAAATCCCAAACACCAATGAACTGATTCACAACCATCGGTCCGACAGCCAGGAAAAAAAATAATTTGTTAAAAGAATAGTAATTTAAGTTTCACAAATGGCAAGAAGAACAAACATTTTATTTGTCCAATCAAATATGTTGTTCACACCACTTGCCTTCATGAGCATTTTATTCTGACACATTGATTTTTTTTCCACATGCCACATTGTTCGGCCATGCCACCATGCATCCCACCATGCCCACACAGTGAACAGTGATTTCCCAATTGAAAGTAAATGGAGGCAAAATGGCTGCTCAGGTGTGGTTGGCCTGTGTAGCCTGATGCATTACACCCATGGCTTCCCACAGGCCTGACGTGGTGGGGCTGTTAAAGGGCATGAATGCCTGAAAACGTTTTGTTTTGTTCAGGAAATCTTCATATAGGCTGCAAAATTCTTGTTGTAGGGCCTGGTCTTTTATCTGTGTACCATTTTATTATTTCATTACAGGGGTGGGATGTAATGAACAATTTTTATTAAGTTTTGTAACCTACTTCTTCTGTGTTGTGAAGTACTTCAGTATTGCCATTTAAGGGATTTGAGATTTCAACATTTAATACGCAGTGTGCAGTGTGTAATCTGGCCAGTAAACTTTATAGTAAGTTGCACATACTTTATTCCAGTGCCAAGGAAAATGTGTGTAATTATCCATAAAGGTCTACCAAATGGCCTATTGTCTGAAAGCCAACAAAGAAGCTGGTAGTTGGCAAGAACGACACATCAAACCTCCTACTTGAGGTACACAAACATCTCGACGGGGCTGTTTTTCTCCTGCCCCTATCCTTCCAACTGCGCCAGTATAGCCTCAATCTTCCTGCATGGGACTGCAAGCACAAGCTCATACCTTGGCCATCTCTGTCTGTCTCCATGGCATGTCTTCAGTCCTGACCTCATGGGAGAGTTCGCTTGGATTTTCAGGCTTGCTTCACCGCGCACCGAAGAGACATAAAGGCCCATTCATGCCTGAGAGTGGCCCCATTCATGCACTCTGAGTAATTGCCGGTAGAATTCACGATTGTTCAAGCTCCTTCCATCTCCGAGGGCTCGCTGACGGAAATGACGCCAGACGCAGTTGTTTTAAGAATGACATAAATATTCAGTTAGATGCATAGGTCGTTGTTTTGTTTGCAGCGGGTTTGGCTGCGTTATGCATGCTCGGCATTTTTTTTCGCATCCCACATCAAGTGTCGACCTAAAGCTCATGCATTGGTTACAATGAAACAAAGCAAGATCACATTGTGCTGGAAGGCCTGTGAAGAATGATTTTGTAGTACAAGGTGAATGGCTGCATGATTCAATTCCCTACATTGGAAACAAAATGTACACTGTTTTTTAAATTCCATGCTATCATTGTTAAATGTAAAGGTGGAGATTAATGATCTTGACTATAAAGCATCAGTCAGTATCACGAAGAAAGGAAGCTCCTCGATTCACTTTATTAAGTAGTAGTTCAAGTCGGACTGGCGTTACGAGGAGCTTTTATTTTTTAAAGCCAGACGAGGTACATTCCAGGTCTGAACAGTGATGTGGCTGATTCATTGTCATTAAGGAGTTCCATGCACTATGTCTATTATGCTTCCTGGTCTGAGTTACTCAACGCTCAAGTATTGCATTGACATTGTAATTCAGTAAGTCTTTTTAAAACACGTACGTGTGGCTACTGGGCTGATTTCATTAAAGTTAGAATGTCACTTTCTGTTTTGTTTGTGGTCCACAATGGTTAATTGAGATATCACTTTTTCGTCTCGCACACGTAATGTAATAGTCATGTGATGCTTTGTTGATTCGTGTGGGGAAATTATTTTGTTGCCCCCCTCCCCCCTTCATAGGGAGGTCAGAGGTCAGCTACAGACTAGGCCCATGGAGCTTGCAGTGTCTTGCTCAAGGACACTTCGTAAATGCTTTCTGGCGCACAGGTTTGAACTCCGGTCCTCCAGTTTTAGGATGGTCTCACAAACCACTAAACTGCTGACCTTCCACCCCATAGTGAGTAAAATAAACTAGCCCAGGCTCATCGAATGACCTTCGCCTGATCCAGAATACAAGTGTTCATCTCCATGCAAAAGGGCTTTCAGTCATATCAGGAAACAGGAAACAGCTGCCATAAACGTAGTTAGATATAAGAATGGGCGAGCACCTGATCCAGCAACACAGAGGCTGTGTTTCGTCTCTGTGCTGCAGGGATATCGGCGTAGTGATCCCGAGTGTCAGGAAACAGCAGGGAGCTGCTGTACGCATTTTGTTTCTTGATTTGGTGCCTGGATGATCTGTGGTTTTGGTGGACGTAGTGTTCTTCCTACATGGTATGTTTATAGTGTGGGGAATACGTAAAACCATACACATTTATCATCACAACACAAATATGTATTGATATGTCCCTATTAATCCATAACTGTCTAAACAATACAAAAGTTTTTTTTACTTGTCAAACATTCAGATATTTTCCCCTGATACCTACATATATTTTTTTACAGGATATACTAGTCTGTAATCCACTTTAACTTTAACTTTTCAGAATCAGAATCAGAATCGTTTTTATTGCCAAGTATGTTTTCACTCATTTTACTTAAATTGTATGAGAGCTCCATTAACAGTAAAACTCTCGCCTTTACCTCCTTGAAGAACCACACCAGAACAGGTAGATGAATTGATGATGAATCTGTTTTTTTTTCTAGAGTAAGTAAACAACCTGATTTTTTCATAATATTTTACAATCAGTGCAGTTAGGATCCACAGCAGAATCTGACCCAAAGAGCCTGCCACGCTGGAGTTTATCATTCAGCATCACAGGAATGCGGCACAATCAGCCCCTGTTGAAAGGGCAGATACTGTAGAGTCCATACTGTGGGCCTATGCAGCATTAATTACTACTACAGAGGGTGGTGGCTGGCATGACCACAAAAAGGAGGGAGGGGAAGGGAGACCTGCCGCACCCCCTCATCTGACCCAGAAGTTGTGCAATACCCCACTCATCACACAAACGGCTTTGGAGTTGGAACCACAAAAGAGACACACATGGCGTAGTTAGACGAGCTCTGGCTACCCTAGAGGAGACCGGAGTAGTTTACTGGCTTTTTGTTTTGCTGTTTTTGTCGTGACTGTAGTGTTTTAGTGGCTCACTTGTGTGGTTTCAGTGACCTTGATGTTGTGAATCAAGAGCTGTTTTTTGGTGCCTGGCTAGCAGGGTCCAACATTAACATTGCCAAAGCTCCAAACGCTAGTGAAATTTGTCTTTGGTGGATAAACCAATAAGGGTCCCACACCACGCCACGCCGGGAGAGTAGTGGTTATAGTTTTTGGTCGTTTCCTGTGAAACTACGCTTCAAAACGCTCTCTTGAATTACAAACTTGATCCTCTGTATCAGTGAGCACGTTTTAAATGAACACACAGTACCTCCGTTTCTATACACAAAATAGCACTGGAAGCCAGTAGGGTGACATATTTCTATGACAAATCTACTGTATATGTTATTTTGGCTGGTAAAAAATTATTCTTGGCAGGTAAAAATGTTTTGGTTTACCAGCCCTTGGCAGGTGAGCCAAAAAGTTCATTTCGGACACTGCCAGTTAGTAAATGTTGGAATAAATTTAAGATGAAAAAAGATCCTGCACACTGTTATCATCTTTTGTTTTCCATTGTTTTGTCTAATGGTGACATATATATATATATATGTGTGTGTATTGTATGTGATTCCAGCTTAAATGAAGTAGTAATATAGATTATTATCTGACCCTTGACCTAATGAAAAGTGCATACAGCTGAGTGCGCTTGGATGAGGTGGTACTTAAGATACACACCCTCCTGTTTATGGACATTTCACACCCTGGGGAAGGTCTGACTGGACTGAAACCTAAGTGAATAAATGAAAGAAGTGTTGCATTGCAAGAGCAGCGTGTGGAATGTTTTTCATCTTAATACTTTCATGCTTCATTCTGACGCACATTCGCTAAAAAAGGTTTGGGCGTGTGAGTTTTCCCATTAGTCTCGGGGGAAAAAATCTGAGACAAAAATAGACAGATGATTTCCATTCTGTTAATTCTGCTCTCTTTCCCTCTCGCAGCTAATCAAACAGCGAGAAAGAAGGCGTAATGCGCTTGACTGAGCTGACTCGTGTTGGGGCTTTAAACTCACACCACGCAGACCTTCATGCTTTTTAAGAACTCAACTTCCCTTTCTGCCACGACATGGCTGGGAGCCACAATAACTACTGGGGACAGCAGGGCATGAACAGGTACGCAAAACTGAAAATGTACAAGATGGCATCAGCTCAGCATGAGTGACAGTACAGACACTGCATTCCCTAGGATTTTATTTTGAAACGCTTTGCATCTAGTATTTGAAATAATTCTTACCTGATCTTTATTGTTCAGCATGTAACAAGCACAGATGATTGAGTCCTCTAAAGAGTCACAATTTTTTTTTTTAGGTGTTATGATTATGGGGGCACTGTGAGTGAGGGATGGGAGAACCTTTTCAAAACCTTATGTTCCTCTACAACCAGTTTCTTGACCTGATAACAAATCCACGGGGGGGAAAAAAGCAAAGCAAATCTCGATTTAGTGTCAAACCAACATTTCCTGTACATGTCATGCTTGTTATTTCACTTATAATGACTTACTCCTGACAAGTTACGTGTAGGAATCATTGACGTACAGCTCTGTATGGATTTCCCGACCTCTGCGGTTGTTTTGCAGCCCGTGCTGTGACCTGGGTACTGACATGGAACACAACCCGACTGAGCTTCAGCAACAGCAAGCGGCCAAGGAATTTGAGAGTGAGTGAACTAAATGTTATTTTTTACATATTGACCACAGAGAAAACTACAATTTGGAAAATCTTCATTATTATAACCTGTTCACTGAACTCCGATAGATTTGATGCCAGTGTTTGTGTTTTTAGACACTTTTTTAAAGCATCATGGGTCAAGGCTTTGATAGAAATGGATTTTATATTTCTTGAAATTTAACTAATAATTATAGAAGTGCTTTTTGAAAATGACTCACAGTCTGGGACACTTGAATTAACTGTTGAATCAGAAGACAACGTGTTCAAAACACGGAACAAATGGTTACCAATGGTTACAAAGTGGAGTAAAATGAAAGCGGGGTAAAATCTGCTAAACAAAAACCCTGAGATTACGTTACTTTTATTTTGACATTTAATCTTTTATTTTGTTGAAATAGGTAGGCTAATATTTGTTTTTAAATGAAATAAAATGTATTTATTATATATATATATATCATATACTATATCATATATATACTATGTATATATATCATATACTATGAATTCATATTAGATTGTTTTATTATATTGGCTTAAAAAAAAGTAGTGGGTAAGCCTTATTTTGGTAATAAAACAGTGGGTAAACAGGATTCACGTGAGATTCTGTAGTGGTGGTGAAGGAGAGGATATGAGGAAGGAAGGGAGGCTATCGCTGTCTGGTCACCAGCTGTTCCCGCGGTCTGGGGCAAATCGGATGTTTCTTGAGAAGCTCGGCAGAAGGTTATGGGAAACTCCTTTAGATTGTGGCCCTGCGTCTCAGATAAAAAACGATTCCTGTGGTAATCAGGGTGTTGTGGCTGATGTTTGACGAACAGGGTGATAGGTTATACGGTTGTTTTCTCTGTGCTTGTACTCCCGTTTCCTGTATGATACGCTTTTGCAAAACAGAGAGTGGGCAGTCCACTCCCCTTGGTATTTTTTTCCCTTTATTTTACTCAGACAGTTGGAAAACCAAGAACTCAGAGTAGGCACAGGAGAGGAGGTTTGGGAGGATCTGATCTTAGACCAGTAGGGGCACATATGGGTTCAGAGACAGGAAGTTGTTTCCACAGAAAGTTCTCTCCTTGAGCAACAATTTCAGGTGCATGGTGCAACTCAAGATTTATCGATGACAATTATTTGACACACGATTGTTTTTCCCTCCTCCAGCCAACTTCCCCCAGTCCCAGTCCCCTTTCTACTCTGATACGTATCGCCTGTCACACCACAACATGCCGCGGCCCCACGAGGGAGACCAGGTGGTCCCTTCGTTTCAGAGACTGACGGTGCTGGAGGGCCACCACAGAGAAGCCAAGCCCCTCCCGCCTCTCCCTGACCCCGAGGAGCTCATGTCGGACGAGGCGGCCGATAGCGAGGTGGAGTTTTTCACCAGCGACCGACGCCGCCTTTTGCCGAAGACCTGCCCCAGGCCCGCGTGCTACGGCGCCACCGCCGCCGGCAGGGGCAGCGGCCAAGTTAATTATGCCTACCGGGGGAGCCCCTCGAGGAGTGGTAGTGGCAGGACCGGCTCTATGGCTTATTCTTGGCCAGGCACAGATAGTGGAACAGGTAGTGGAGCTAACGTCGGCCCAAGCTTTGGAGTTAACAGCTGGACGCTAGGTGGGGATAAATGTGGAGCCCAGGGGCAGCAAGACAATGAGCAGTTGGTGACAGCAGTCAGGAGCACTTCCTGTAGCAAACAGCCCGACCAGCTCATGTCTTCCAGACTTCAGTATTTCTGTTCGGGCCCTGGGTACCACCCTCTCCAGAGCAGCTCCACACCCTGCCCCGCCGTCAAGCCCGAGATCCCCCCTCGTATCCCCATCCCGCCGAAGCCCCCTATTCTCCCGAAGACCGTCATGGATGAATGGTCTGTCGGCAGCAGTGAGGAAGACAAGCCTCCCAAAATTCCTCCAAGGGTCCCCTTGATCCCAATCTGCCCACCACGCACCCCTAGCCCTAAGAGCCTTCCACTTTATATCAACGGGGTAATGCCTGCCACTCAAAGCTTTGCTCCTAACCCAAAATATGTTAGCAAAGCGTTACAGAGACAGCAGAGTGAGAGGGCGCCACCTGCAGACCAATCTTCTCCCTGCATCGTTCCCGTCATGAAGGATGGTAGGCAGGCCAGTGGCACACACTACTTCCTCCTCCCGTGCCGGCCGGCCTACATGGACAGACTAGAAAGGTTCTTCAGGGAACCGGAGAGGAAGGATGACACCAGCATGTGCAATACAGATTTGGGTTGCCAGAACACATAAACCCCCCTCCCCCCATGTCATTCTCGCCGTGTCTGAAATCTGTTCTGTACCATCCATGATGGTACAGAACATGATGTACAGTGTGTGAAAACATCATCATGCAACATGACACTATCAATACATTCAAAACAGTACTGCCGTCCAAACACTCGTGTCCAATGTCAGGTTGATAGTCTTTTCAGTGGTTGGTGTACTTTAATGTCACACGGCATTCTGAGTGTTTTTTTTTTTTTACTCTTAATATTTTCGTGATTTCTACTCGAGTCAAAGAGTATCACATCCTTGTGTTCTCAGTTTACTGATGTTGGAGAAATATTTGCCTCCTAAAAAAAAATAATTCTGATGGTACTACAGTTTTCCACACAGGGAAACAGTCTGAAAGGTTCTGGACTCCCCTACGTTCAGCGTTCAGCGTAAGGGCTGAGGTGAGATCATGATTGAAACTATATTTCATAGATACAAGCTGGACTTGTACAAAACTATTCTCCAATGTGCTTTATGTAATTTCTATGACAATGCTGCTTGAAATCCTCACCATAACGTATTGATAGATTTAATGATTTTAATGATTTTCATTCTCACATAAATACAGATGTTTTGGTAAATTTAACAATTGACAAATTGAGAAATTATAAGAATGACACAATTTAAACCAAAATAATGTTGTTTTTAAAACTACACTGATGTGAAAGACTTCACCCAATAAAACTGAATGTAACTTCTCCAACAGCTTGTCAGAGTCGAAGTTTAAACCGTGAACAGGTTTATCGGTTTATTAATGACCATTTGACAATTTGTTATGTGAAAGTCCTGATGTAATATGTTTTGAAATACTTATTTCTGTATACTCAGTATGATTTCACCTTGCTGTATTTTCTTAGTTTCCTGTGTAAACCTTTTCAGCATGTAAATGCAAACATTGAAATGTTCTGTTGAGTAACTGTGATTATCAAAAAGCAGATCATTTTAGTTCAAAATTACACATAGCTACGTTCTACCTGCAAGAAATTCAGCATTCAGTGATTTCCACATAACCGTCTGTGCTACTGTGCCCAAATCTATAATTTATTTTTCTAGGTGTTATTAAGTATTAACCCAGTTATGTCATAGTATTTAAGGGCATGGGAAGCATGTTACATTTAAACTGTTATGGTTGAGACCTTAGTTTACATACTTTGTTACGTCAGCGGGTTGAAGTTCTCATGAAGGTTGTTTGATTTGGCCTGAGCAAAGGCTGTTCAGTTCATATTGTTTATTTGTGTCTGAAGTAAATTCTTGTAAAATGATGTATTTTTAATCTATTTATAGAAATAAAATAACTTATTCAGTTTATGATCGGCTGGTTGGCTTTCTTTCCCACACCACAACTTTGATGTGTTGTACGGAAAACATTGGTGAAACATTTTCTCTCTGGAGACTCCCCGTTTTGATTTCCAGTAACAGGCTTGTTGTTTTTGGTTGTAAATATCTTATATAAATATCTCAAAACAACCAGGTATTAGAGTAACCATCCTGGTCAGTATGGAATATTGGCCTATTTACGTCTAGAGTGACTCAGAATAGTGGTTGTTGATTGATCGCCTTTTCTTATCAGGGCCTTCTTCCGTTACAGAGCACATGATTAAGAATAATCAGTTTGAGAACAATGTTGTTTTTTTAAGATTATGAAGGCGTTTCTGTGTGTATCCACCTGAATCCTCTCCAGACCAGTATAGTGGGGGTGCTTCATACATCCCTAGAGATACCCCCTTCACATCAACACAGCAAGAGGAGATAGTTTTAAACTTTTAAAAGTATTTTGGACAAATACAGGTAGGTTTAACAATAAAGATCCTTCATTTCCAAATCCTAAATTAAATTGTTTCATCACTCAATGGATTTGTTATAATCAGTATGTACTTCCATGACTGACATATTGGAACAATGTGTGGATTTTACAAAAACCTAGGTGGATACATGTTTAAATCAAGGGTGCATGATGGATTCTAAGGGGCAAATGTGTTAATTTTGTTTGAAAAAATAATAAAAATCATAGCTGTCATGCACATCATGCTGCTTCTCTATGAGGATGGAAAAACACACAAACACTAGAAGTGGAAGTTCTGAGATCACAAATTTTTAA
This sequence comes from Hoplostethus mediterraneus, assembly GCA_034670385.1. NCBI lineage: Eukaryota > Metazoa > Chordata > Actinopteri > Trachichthyiformes > Trachichthyidae > Hoplostethus > Hoplostethus mediterraneus. The sequence continues at coordinate 15,903,660 of JAXDDW010000001.1, read as the reverse complement.
TGGGACACCAAGAGTCACTGAGAGTGGATGAAAGCAACTGAAAAACCTAATAGTTGCAGGATGTTATCTACTAATCATGGTCAGTCTCCTTGGTCAAGAATGTGAGTGATGACAGTGTGACCGATGCTTTTGGTACGACACTTCAGGAAAGCAGGAATGATCAATTCTTCTCCGCGCTATATTATTTCCTATTCACAGTTCATTTATCACCAAAGACAATGATGTCTAGGTACCTTGGTGACTCAGCAGGATGAGGTGCATACTCTACAACAACGGTATGGTTAGAAATCAAGCTCACTGTTGTTGCATGTCATCCTGTCTCTCTCACCTCCACATTTACAGTCACTAATGAAACAGAAATGTCACAAAAATAATTTTGAAAAAAACCCCAAACTAATTGTGTCACAGTATCTAACTTTAACAGTAATTTCTGGACTCCACAATTTAACCAATCCAAAAATTTCTTTCATTAATTTGTAATCACATTCAAGTGTTAACCTGTTAATCAAAATCACATACCACACAAAAAAAAATTCTTGTGTTTGCAAAATAAGTTAAAAAACAAACAATTAAACCTTTAACAATCCCTCCTCTCTCCCCCACTCCTCAAACCCCCCTGCCCCCCCCCCCCTATCCCCAGCAGTTCCAAATGGGCTTTTATTGAACTTTGACCTACGTTCTTCAACAGGTTTGGCCTCAGCTGTTCCGTCTTCGTGGACCGAGGTCCTTCATGCAGCGCTGGGTTTTGTCAGCGATGATATTTCGCCGGTCACTTTACCGCCAGGCCCGATTGAGCAGTTTGACTTCTGCCAGGCGTTTGCTGATCATGGTGGCAAAGAAAAGGGCAAAGAGTACGCTACTGATCAGCATGTAGTCATAGTCGTCCTTTAGCACGTCAAACTGCTTGGAGGGGTACACGCGTGTTTGGTAGATGTCAAGACCGTATGCCACCACCTGCAAGAAAAAAAACATAAAAACACACATTACCATGTTAGAGTTTTCAATTTAAGGTGGGAAACAATTGTATCAAGTGTATCAGGAATACCCAGTTTGTATAGAATTACTTTTTTTTTTAATACACATTTAGGCCTTCACAGTAAAATACAAGTAGTTCAGATTAGGTCACACAGGGAACCACTGCTCTGTGGGTCCAGGAACCTGAAATATTGGGTCCAAAATGAGGTTTTAGAAGATAAACACCACAAATAACGCTGTGTTCTTGCAAAGGAAAATTACATTCTAATACCCAATGGCAGTTCAGAACAAGAAAAACAAAACCCCAAATTCAAGCCAAACAAGTTTAATTTAATATTTCGATGCTCCTGCTTACTTTTTGGCTTTTTGAGCAAATGTAGTAGTCAACTATGGTTACCAGTATTGTAATGCCAGACTCACCAGGCAAGTGGATTCCAGTCCAGAGGGGGCAGTGTAAATACCTCGCACTCTTGACACAGTCTGATTGTAGTTTACGAACCACTCTGTACGGATAGGCATCTCTGGTGCGTACGGTATCAGGTTCTCCTCACTGGAGAAGATAGTAAATGAGTTTGATACACAATAAACAAACCAGAAAAAAAACAGTCAAACAAATGTTTCACACCAAATGTAACAGAAGTACCTACCGGCTTTGCTCAGTCACTATTTCAGGCCTCCTTGGGTCAAGGAACATCTTGGGTAATGACAGAATTGCTCCCGATGGCAGGCCAACTATGGCAAAGCATAAACAGAGAAAACACAAAAGGTAACAGGTTGAAGAATGGTTTGGTTTAGAAGAGTAAATCTTTTTAGTGCAAATCTCCAATCAAAATGAAAAAAGTAGTGAGTTAGGAATTTTGAACTTTCAAGTAAAGCGGCTTCTAGATCGGGTGTCGACTCGAGTAACCGAGCAGTTCGGTTTGAGACTGGACCTGGGGTGGACACTCACCCAGTAGGTGGCGGCTGGTGATGCCCTTCTCAGTGAGGGTGGCTTCCAGGGTAGAAATAGAAGAGGGAAAAATGTAAGACTGCTGAAGCACTTGAGGAGGGTGGGGCCGGTCCAGTGAGCTGAAGACAGTGCTGTTGTAGAGCTCCATGCCCTCATAGAGCTCAAGTACAGAGAACTCATTCCTTCGTGACTTGGTGCTCCAATACTCATACTGTAGAATCAGAGAGAGGCAGGGGGGTGGGATGGAACGGATACATTCATCAGTGGTAACCTGATATATTTTTGTGTTTGCTATTGCACTTCACCAGGCACAAAAGGAAAATATTGACGCAACAGTTCAAAGGCAACCTGAGTAGGATTTTCCCAAACTGCAGGAGTATCAAATGACCCCATGTCTGCATTCAGAGTTTTTTCTCCTCTGTTGTCAGTACATTTTATGTTCAATTATGGATGATTTTTACACGGGAGGATTTTAGCTGATGGGCAGAATAACAATCTCTTAGTTGAAGTCATTTTTATGCAGTTGCTGTGAGGTAACATCTTATTGTCATCAACTTGCAAGCAATAAGCAACAAAGTCACAGTAAAAAGATGATTTCCATCCCTAGGAATGGGGTCTCAGCAGCTGTGGATGATACTCACCACCACCCAGTTTTCAGAGTGCACAAGATGCACCGGCCCTTTGGCCTTCCTCTGAACGGCTTCATGGATAATGCGACCGGTCACGCCGTCGATCAGGAGGATCCCAACGAAGCTGCGCTCCTGGTGCAAATCGGTGCTTTCAGTCACCACGGCCAGTAGGTTGGGATTCAAGTACTATGAAAACATGATGAAATAGCATTAAGCACCAAAACTAAGGCCAGAAATAACTTCTTGTCAATAGTGATCACTCTCACTATTTCACCAGGGCACCTAAAAGGAACTTCCAGTTGATGGCATAGGCACCACATTTATAAATGAACAGATAACAGGACAATACATTTGAGATTATTTAAAACTACAATCCAGAATTTATTTGACCATCTAAATGCTGAATATTTTCACATGCGTTCTTGAGAAGCTTCACTTGTAGAGGTAAAATAAACTTTTTGAAACTGTCTTAACCCATCATGACTCAAAACAGAGGTCTGTTTCATTGCAAACATATGTTATGTTTGGCTATCAAATTTCTGTCTGTCTTTATGGGAAAAAAAAGCAGCTTGAACAATTAATTCCAGTATTTCAATATTCCTGTGACCATAACAAGATCATGTAAGAGAGAAGTGTTAGGAAAAGCAATACAAACTGAGGCAAGAGATAAAAGGGATTGTTTAAAAGCAATTTGAGCGAGTGGAAGATTGGGGATATGATTCACTGGGGAAAAAGGTGATATGGAGGTTATTCTTGGAGAGATGAGTTTTCAGCCCACAATGGAAGACGGAGAATAACTCTGCTGCTCTGACTGGAGTGGGAAAGTAATTTCGCCACTGGGGAGCCAGGAAGAAGAGCCGAGGCTAGGTGAAGGTACCAGACTGGTGCAAATGATACCAACATCATCATTCCAACATTTCTCTAACACAACGTGGTTTTGGGTGAGTGGTGAGCGTCTTACCTTATAGAGGACACTACGGTCTCCCATTACTCTGCCCTGGGAGTGCACGTGCTCATTAGGCCTCTTCCCTTTGACTGTGACGATCCTCTGTACCTCCGTCGGGATGACCACCTCCCAAATTAGCTCAGTGGACAAGTCCTGAGAACACAAGAACAGATTCTGGGTCAGTCCTTCGTGTAAATCAGCTAATTCTTTATTATGAAATCATTTCATGGTAGTACACAGAGAACAGACCTCATGCTATAGTGTTCATTCTTGGCACGTTTTAAGCATTACTGTGGATGACCATTAGCATTTCAAACTTATCGTACTCCAAAAAGGGAGACTACAGGGCAACTGGGTCTCAGCCAAATGCACTCACTTTGAAATAAAACAATATAGAAAAATTAATGTGTAAAATGTTATTAATCTCAGGTAATACACCGATTAGTAAACAGAAATTTGAGTTTTGTGACTCTGAGTCTAGCAAAACCCAATGCAAAATGTAAAGCTGTACGGTACTGTGTGTGGCACCATCATATGAAGACAGAGTGCTGCTGAACCAATCGCAGCTTTGTTCAAAATACTTGGCAGACAATAAGGTGATCATGCCCAAACAACCTTGAAACAAAAAGACGTTCCACTTGCCGTGCGTAACCTGTAGCCAGACAGTCTTCCCTGGCTGGAGTCAACGAGATAAAAGAATATGGACGAGGCCATCTCTTGGAGCTGCTGTAGTACATTCTTTGTAGAGGGAAAAGCAGACACCTGGAGAAACAAAAAATATTAGATGAATGAAATATGAACTCTGTGGGGGAAAAAAACAAGCTGGTTCTGGGCAGCCACGAAGAAAGGATACCAGTTGGGGCCGCAACTACGGAAAATATCTAGTGAAAAGCTGTATGTTTTTATTAGTAAGCTTTATTTTGATTAAAGTGTGAGTAGACAGAGGGAGGTAGGAAAGAAAGAAAAGAGAGACAAAATGAAAGAAAGAAACAGAAAAAAGGGAAAACAGCTATAGTTACAGTTGGTAGCCATACACTATCCACAACTACTTTAACATCGTCAAGTCTATTGTTCAGATTGAGTCTGAATGTGGAAATTATGGGATGCTATATAGTAGGCTATGTTAAAGTGTGGGGGCAGTATCAGGGTGGTGTAGTGCAGCGTTAGTGAAGGTGACTGTTGGTCTGATGGGTATAGAGGGGCGTGGCTTTAGGACACCAGGATTTACTGTTGAGTTCACTCTTCGAAACACCGGAGATGGGAGGGGCCCACTGGATAACCCCGATGACGCCCGCTCTCACCTGCCACCCTTTCCTCTAACACCCAAACCAGAGTTCAGTGTAGGTGCTCCCCCTTGTTTAACAGCGCAAGTGATAGTAACATCACATTCTGTGTTTTGTTTGCAGAATGCTGACCTGAACGTGTATGATCTAGATAGATTAATAGTAATTACCATTGGGAAAAAAAAAGAATAATATGCATTTGAATTTAGAATAACACAAACAGAAAATAAGGTGGTTTCCAGGTCGCCACTAACCTTGTACTGGTCATCAACAAGCAGCAAGACCTTAGCATAGTCCTGGTCGATGAGAGGCAGCATGAGTGACTGAAGTATTGGTTGAGGCAGAGCAGGTGGGGTGATATGGCTCTTCCTGCCAAAAATGGGATTAAATACATGGAGTGTGGCGAGTCCTGTGTCCTGGAGGAAAAATAAGTAGAGCCAAAACAATAATGAGAATAACAATTGCACAGCAAAATATTGAATACTGAATTCTTCAGTACCATGGCCCTTGAACCCTCCTATATTATTCTGTATTTGCTATTAAGAAGTATTACTACGACTAAAAATCCCAAAATACCTTACCTTGTCTTTGATGAGCAGTGTGCACTGCGGGGGATGAGGGAAGTGTGCAGTTGTCCTTTGCACCATCAGCTTGAAGGCTGCGTTAGATGGAATGTTGTCCAGGTAGTGACTCCACAAAATTGTGCCGGTCTTGCTGTCAATCCCAAAGAGCTTAACAAAAAAGAAGCAAATGATGACTTGTACACAACAAAAAAAAGTGACATTCAGAGAGGCCTGTGGGGGTCGTTCCTGTGGGGGTCGTACAGGGCAGTTCCTCTGGACTGAATCTACTGAACAGTAATGACATCAAAAGGGTAAGCTTTTGTTTCGTACCTTGCCGGATGCAGTAACCATAACCATCATCTTCTGCAAGTTGAACTCGTCTCTGGATAGGTTCTCAATGGTCACTTCATTTTTAACCTGGCTGCGGGGCTTCCGTGCATCGTAGAAGAGCTTCCAGAGGTGGGACATCCAGGCCTGGAGCAAGATGAGCTGAGACGAAAGCCTCTTCAGCACCATGGACAACAGGCCGTCTAGACAGATGGGAAAACGGATATTGTGCGAACAGTCAGTGGATTTTACATTGTAGGATTTCTTGTCCACATTTAGTGAGCTCTAGAAATAATGGCACCCTTGCAGAACAGGCATAACATGACGTCCATGCTATGCTGAGAACATTGATTAGGGTTTGTATCCATTAGGCTTTTTACCCCCAAAGACTGCCATTTATTAATGGGGCAAATAATTCTATAGGTCACTGTATGTGGAAAAAGTAGAATAAATAACTACTTGCATAGCATCATACTTATCACATCACTGATAAAGCAGTAGAATAAACAAAGGGGACAAAAATAAAGGGGAGATTTGAAGTATTACAAGACGACTAATGCTAAAAGCTACATCAAGTGTAGGGAGGGGGTGACTGAGTGGGAGGTTCAGTGGATGTTGTGGCAGATGTTGTGGTGGATTTTCAGTCAGCAGCAGGAGACAAGGTGCAATAACACGATGTCTATATTGTGACGATTGTTCCACTATTGAGGTCGAGGAAGAAGAAGAGATTAACACTGGGTGGACCAAACGCCAGATCACAAGGATCCAAGGGCTCAATTGCTGTGGGACTGGGGCTGAATCATCCCTTTGTAGGCTTATAAGCGAGCACTGAGGTTTTGGATTTGGATGGGAGCCAGTGAAGGGAGCACAGGAAGGGTATGTATGACAAGGGAGAATTGGGAAAGGGTGAAGAAAATGACGGTTTGTAGGAACCCATTTTTAAAGATCCATGCAAACATGAAGAGCAGAGAAACTTGTTACCTTGAATGGCTGAATCCAAGTGCAGCAATTAAACAAAAACAAAAACAGAGGAAAGTGAAGCTAACAGCATAAACGCCCAATTAACACCCGCAAGGCTCAATTCTTAACTTGCCACCATGTCTGTTGAAAATATTAAAATAATTCTCAAAACAAGACAAAGGCAACAGCTTAGATGACTTAAGTGCAAGGCTGTTTGTTGCATTTCAACTTTGGGGGCAGACCCACTCTGGATCAAATCCTGGGTAGCAAATCACACTGACCTACTATGGGCATAATAATGGTTAAATACAAGCTTGAAAAATGAAGGTATGAGAGAGAGTGAGGAGAATCATTGGTCAGTGTTAAATACAGTAAGACATTGCTCAGCTGGGCAAACATCAAACAAAACATGAAACATGGTGAAATGAGATTCAAAACAATTATGGGAAGGGCTTTCATTTTTTAAAAGGGGAAGGGATGTTTGTGTTGTGATCGAAGACAATCACAGCATGTGCTTTGGGAAAACTCAACTGTAAAAATACAGTAAATGCGTTTGAGGCAGAAATAATAATAAATAATCACCTAATACTCATACAGTTTCCTCTCAAATCTATGCCTGGGCTTAAATGGAGGCGCTGAACAACTGAAGTAGTGATAAAAGTATAACTTACAGCTCTCAGATCTGAATCTAGACGTTAGTTTCAAATTAGTAGCCAATCATGACTAGAAATCTCCGGAAGATGACACATGCCTGACAGAGAATAACGATAATAATCCGATAATAATCATAAATTTTAGTTTAAGCAAGACAAAGATGGAAAACAACGGCTGAAATACTGATCAGAGCATTCATCTCAAGCAGTGGTTATATTGTAGAAGGGATGTTATGGACAGGACTAGGTAGGACTCGTTCATTTTACCAGCTTTTTTGCCAAACTCTCCCTCCAGCTCTGCCTGGGTCCCTGTGAGTGGCAGATCCACCATTTCCATTGTCACCACATCTGACAGGGCTTCCTCTCTTGTCCACATTACACGTCCTGGAAAACAAGACTCTTTATTATTATCGTTGGCAATCATTCGTTCCACTTTCCGCACCCTGTAGGAGTATGCGGTTTGGGAGACGATTCAACAACATTAGGAGTTTTTATCTATTTATTTTTTTAATAGTTGTGGAAAGGGCACATTTTTGGGTCTTTGTGCAGTGGTCACATGTTGGCAGCATTCATAACTGAAATGATGTCTCATATGTTACACCAATAACGTAGGGAGGTACATATTCCACACCTACACAAAATTTTCCTATACTTTTTGAGTGGCAGCAACACATACAGAAGATCTGAGAATGAAAGTTGAAATTTGTTTGAGCTCCTTTCTAACATTATGCCCATTTTCTAAATATGTGTTAGCTATCTAACTCAGTAAATCATTACTTTCTATGTTGAGTACTCAATGACTGAATATTTTGCCCATGCTTCCATTGTGTTTCCAGAGCACTCTTTCCAACGCTAACCATACTTGCTACATTTTGGTATAAAACTTTACCTGGCTGTTGTATGAAAGTGAGTGTGTGGTCTTCTGTCTGCACCATGACCCTGTAGCCAACAGAGTCATCTTTCTTCAGAAATGCCTGCACATACAGCTGCAAGACAAAAGTACAAATGGTTTGAGTTAGTATTCTCTTGTAAAATAACTCACAACTCAATCTGGTCAGAAACTAATCATCAAGTTTGGTGGGTAAAATACATGCATCATGAATCCAGTGTGAACATTTCAGGACCACTGGGAAGAAATTTAGAGGCCTGGCCTGTGAAAATAATGGACAAAATTCCCTATCATTAATATTTATCATTACAATTTATTATTAAGGTTTACACTCACCTTCTCTGGTTTTCCGCCATTAGGATCCATGTTAAAAATGAGTGTTGTGTCTAGAAGTCTACGCCCAGAGTCTGCACTGAAGAGATTAAGACTGCAAGCCTGGGGAAGAAAACAGTTTATAACAGTTGACAAGCCAAAGACAAACAGATGGGTCATTTTCTTTTCATTTTCTAGAATGTTCATTTTATTTGAAAGGACTATCTGAAAAGCACTTAGGAACATTGTTCCTAGGTGGCCACAGGATAAAAGGGGCCTGACGAAGACGTTTCTTAGCTCGAGAGAAACACTTTTGACATATTTATCAGAGCTAAAAGTTCTGTGTGCAAACTGACAACCAAGATTGTCCTAAATCAGCTTTAATGCATTGGGAGGGCATTTGAAAATCCCTACTGATTTCCAAAGAGACCCCAATGGCAAACTATGAACTATGAACTGAGCGTATGATTTCACAGTATAACTTACAGTTTTATTCTTCGGTGCCATGACAGCAGCAACAGTCTTCTCTCCAGTAGTTGCAAATGAAACCAGCAAAGCCTGTGAAGTATAACAAATTCTGAGTGATCAACAATTTTCACTAAATGTTCCTTTAACATTGTTCTGAGTCACAGTATTGCAAGAGAGTATGACAAATTGAGGTTTACTTTTGATTAACTGATAGTACAATAGTACAGCGAATATTCCCCTTTAGTGTGAGCTCAAATTTAAGCACTGCAGATACAACATATATCCCAGTATCCATAGCATGATTGTGTATGATAGTGTGCAGGGTAGAGAAAGAGTTACATACAGGCTTGAAATCCCTCAGTGTGACTATCTGACCACTGTTGAGTTGCAGCAGCAGATGGTGGTCTGGCCCGAGCTGGATGAAGAACTCCGACAGCGGGGGCCGAGCTGGGTTGGGCTGGGTCGACACCAGCACTGGTTGGAAGCCTGGGGACACTTCAAGCCCGAGTGACTAGGAAAAGATATACAGGTGACGGTAAATGATAGCATTGGCTGATAGATAGAGAGATGGATATATATATATATAAAAAAGAGAGAGATAGAGGAACAAGCCATCCCAGAAGACATGTATCATAGATCTTAATTTTGTTTACTGAAAGTGTAGGGTGTTGAGTGAATTTGATGAGTACCTGTAAGGGGATCTGGGTCATCTGGGATTGCTCTTGTAGGTCAAGCATGTACAGGGACACCGTTGCAGGGTCCACGCATATCAGAATCCCCTGGCTGACCACAGCACAGCTGGCCTGTATGTTGGACAGCCATGGCGCTTCAACGGAAATCTGAAGCCAACAACAAAAGCAATGACGTCAGACCTGTGCATTTTCACTCCACCTGGTTTTGGGCACTTGATTTTATAGTACAAAATCCTAAATTTTACTAAAAATCCCAGAGGAAACACTGAAAGATACCTGCTTGGTAATCTCGCCATCCTCCACACTGTAAGCTACAATAGCAATGTGGGAATTGGGAACGACTCCCAGCGTATACACTTCACCTTTTCCACCAGAATAGACAGCCTGGTATTGCACTGTGTCACTGTGGGGGCAAAACATTTTTTAAAAATAATGCATAAACCTCTCATTGACTTTATGTCTCAGTAAGTTCTGCTGCTACGGTTACTGTTGCCATTTTGTACATCCTGTTAATTCTTGAATGCATGTTGGCCCGGCAAAAAAAACCCCCGTACCTTTCTGGAAGATTCTCCAGCCATTTTTGATGACCATTGGAAAGATAATGAAGGGAGATGGCAGTTTTCTTCATAACAGCCACATATTTCACAGAGTCTTGCTGTCCAACAAAACAGGCTGACTGGAAACTAAAATGTATATCAAAAGCAGTTAATATTTGGTCACGTCAGGACAAGTATAGATTTAACCTACTGCCAGTTAACATGCTAATCACCTGCCAGAGTCGAGCACAATCTCCCAGTTCAGACCACCAACATTTATCTCCCAGGAACGAAGCACACGGCCATTACCAACAACCTGTACCGCATCTAGGGGACAAAAAGAAGCTGTTTAGTTGTCTGACATCAATTACAGAACTGCAAACCTTCTTACGCAACAACTGACACAAAATCACCTTGTCCATGCAGCAGAAGAGCGTCAATGTTTCCTTCTGGCCCAGTCTTGTCCACATGTCGCCAGTCTGTAACAAATACAGAACTGTTACTTGTGTATTAGTCCCACTCTATACTGAAAACACACTGAACACTTCCATATTACCCATTTATTTTAATATTGTGACACTAAATCTGGTGTTAGTATTGAGCTAAAAAGGGATTGAGGGATGGACATAAAGGACCAACCTATGTCAACCCAAGAGCCGACCTGCACCTGACTCAATGGGATTATCTACTGTGGCTGTCTAACAAAATACTCACAGAGGTCTCCAGTCCTGGAATTGAGGGAGGCAAAGACGTTGTTTTCAGTCGCCAGAAGCACCTTTTTGGATGACTGCGCGTGCATATCGAAATGGGCGAAGCGAACCTTGCCTACATATTGCTGCCTCCTGCAAATCAAAGGAAACAGAACAAACAGGTGGAAAGGATCAGATCCCAGTTTATGTGGCTCCGATTAAAAAAAAAACACATTATATGAGTTGAACAGTGGGAGTACATATGGACAATGCTAGCCAAATGGTCACAAACCAATTTTATAACCTCAATTACTGGACTCATCATCATTGTGTGGCCAAACTTCAGAATAATTTGTGTATATGTCACCTTCTAAACAAGTTCCCAGCACCTCTAGCTATCTAGGTGATAGTTTTTGTGAATTTTGTAGTCCTTGGACTAACGTTACATTGTGGTTAGGTCCTTTCACAGTTCAAAGAGTCATTGTCATTCTCTGGGGTCTTCTGCCAGGTTGCCAATAGAGGGTGAAATGGCAAAAGAAACATATTTATTTTTGAAAACATAATTATTGTACTCGAATATCAGGCAAAACTGAACCAACTATTCCACACTGTGAAATTCAGATTATTCTGAAACAAAGTCCAGCCTACAACCGGTCACAGATGCAGGCAGTGACAGGTGTTAGCATTAGCATTTCAACATTAACAAAACGCCTCTAAAATAACGCGCGAATTTGATAAATCTCAACCTTCCTCTTACCAGTCAAATTTTCCAACTTGATCCTCAAAGACCGCCTCGGCAATGCTGTATAAAAGGATGAATTTAAAACATAATAATATTAGCCTTGCCATTACAGCAGTAGCTTGGTCCTACTCTTCGAGGGACGAGGGACGGCGGAAGTCGGAAGTTGTCTAGCTTCCTGTTTCCCTTGCGACAGAGACGTGCTGCCCCCTACAGGTTAAGATGTCGTATGGCTTGAATGTAAATGATGGTGAAGTATGGAGAAAAGTAATCTCAGGTTTCAGTGGTTCAAATGAGTAGTGAGCTATCATGATCTGACTGGGTGAAAAGCTTTAAGCAGTGGCTAACTTACCTTCGTATGTCTAATTTCTCAAATACCACGATGTCATTCTACGATGACTGAACCAGGTTTTGTGCAGGATAGATCGGCTGTCTGGTATTGCTTCATGCGGAAATAATTCTGTGAGCAGGTCTAGAAGAAACCTCTGTGTACTCTAAACAGTAAGTAGGTTAAACGAATGGCTTCAGACCAAAACCTCCTTGGTTCAGACCTGCCACTGTCTACAAAAATGAATTGGCTATTAAATTTAATGAGCTATCACAGTCATACAATTAGATTAGACTCTCATTTTGCTCTCAATTGTATTTTTTTTATGAACCTATTCTTTCGCTTTACCTATTTATTATTTAGTAGTAAAGTTTAGTACCAGTGTACCATTATTTATGAACCAGAGAACCAGAATGAGAACAAATTTGTGTTCTAAAAATATTGTAAATAGGAAATGTCTATAACCAAGGTCAGATCAAAAAACAACAAAAACTGCCTCAAAAACAACAGTTAACCTACTAGGGCAAAATCATCTTTGGGTTTACGGTTGAACCTCTATGATTATTTTCTTCATCATGATACCATAAAACCTTTGAAAAACATCTAGTCACATTTACCCATTTTATTTAACATCTAAATACCCTCTTGGTAATTGCTCACAAGAAATGCAATAACTTAGTTTAAAAGGCCATGCTGAAATGAAGACAGTGAGGAAGTGACTAATTCTGAGGTATATCCATAGCTTCATAGAGCTCTGTATACAATAGTTAATGTACAATAATGTAATGTATGACCAATGTCAGCAGGGCAGGGGGTCTTAACAGTAAACTCTGTCCATTTCCATCTGTCAGTAACACATCTTGACACGTCTCTCTTAAGAATAATACTTTGGACTATATTCATCCACAATTGTAAACTTTCTTAGGTTTAGAATTTCATCAAACACACACATTCTAGTTGTAAATAATTAGGCAATTAATGTAGTTAGGTTAGGAGCGCCCCCTGTAATTTACTTTCTCTTTCAGTTTTTTCTTTCAGTGGCTAGTTTTTTTTCTACATGATTTCAAGATGGCGTCGAGCGGAGGAGATGGGGAACACGAATGGACAGCGGCAGTGCGACCGCTTTTATCGGCTTCGTATACAGCTTTTGAAACGAAAGAGCTACCTCAGCTTATCGGGTCTATAATCAACAGGTAATCGGTTACATGTCAGTGAATTGCGGATCTCTGTTTACTTGGATATTGGCCGTGCCCACCATGGAGTCAGCTGCCTGGCTAACTTAGCTTGGCAGTTCACTTACATAGCTAACGTTAGTGGCTAGCTAGCTACCCAGCTATGTCAGTGTAGCTTACAGTGGCTTCGAATTAGTTAATGACGTTAGCTACCATCTTAGCTAACTTACGCAAAAATGCTGTTAAGTTGACTCTTGCTGATAACTTAGAAGCTATTGTGCACAAGACACTACCAGGGGTCCGGCGAACGTTGATATATTTAACGTTATGGTATGCAAACGTTACCCAACGTTGTAGAAAATGAAAAATTGCTATATCATTAGCTAGCTAACACAAACATTAGCCAACGAGCTAACGAGCTAGCTAAGGGGCCTTGCGAGCTGGCTGGCTAAGGTATTTGAGTTGATAAGGCCCTGCAGCAGCAATAGTTAGCTACGTCAGCTATCTTATTTGATTCGAGTAGTATGCTGAGCTAGTCATGTCAGTTTGGGCTGGACCATTGACCTGTCAACAAAAAAATCAAGCATTAGCCAGCTATCCATTAGCTAGTCAGTTTAGTCGTAGATTTGTGGGTGGTTGAACGGAAAATGTAAGCGGAGACCAGGTGTTCTCCATGGATTTTGGCACGATGTGGTGAAGGGGTACCGTTGATGATATCAAATGATAACTTGGCGCTACTTCTGGTTATTGATACTGGTTATTAAGATAGCTGATTGGAAATCCGACATTGTGCTGCTGCTAAACGACAGCGAGGGTGGTGCAGCGCCACTGTCAGGCTTGGGACGAACTTGGGAGACCAGTGTCACGGCCAGGCGCAATTGAACTTTCAATGATCTCATCATAAATTTAGCACGAAAAGTCTTACGTACATCTAGTACTGCTTACTAGAAATGCACGCAATATGTCAAGAATATCACCATGGTAGATTACTGAGCTAGGTCCTTCCAGAGTGTACGGCTTGTCATTTGACACTCAGATGGTGCTTATCATCAGCTGAGCTCTGTGGGGATTTAAATGAAATGCTACCATGCTTGTTGGTTTCATTTCCGATGAAACGACCAACCCGGAAACAACAGACACAGTAGACTATACATATCACTTTACATACATACATCACTATATGCATTCAGGCAGCATGACATCCAGTATGATTGCAGCTGTAGAGAGGGGTGGTGAGTGTCCAGCAGTGCACTGGCACAATGCATGATGGGAGTTATATTGAGTGTGATGAAAAGCAAAAAAATAAGTTCTAAACATCATCTGGTATGGGGATAATTTCTAAGATTAAAGTGGCATAGTATATGAAGACTGCAAACAATGCTGGGTAATAGTCAGCATAACCCATACAGAGATTGTATGGGTTAAGTTTTAGGGGAGCCGATTGAGTAGGGTAACTGTTCTTTGGTGGAGAGTGTTGAGGTGGCGGGTGGTTTTGGTGTTAATGGACTCATACCATCTCCCAGAGGACAGTTTTTGAAATAGGTTGTGGCTTGTTTGCGCAGGGCCAGCCACAATTCTTTCTGCTTTTTTTTTTCACCCTGGCGTTTTTATGGAGAGCCATACCCAGCCAATGACCCACTCAGCTGTGCAGACAATACATTGGAGCTTGCTAGACTGTGATGGAGAATGTTAGGGTGAAGCGAAAAGTTTGGTATCATGACAACACTAGTTGTCACCACACCATGATGTGAGACTGACCTCTTTCCTGTACATGGACTGATCATTGTTATGGTGAGACCCACTAGAGTGGTATCGTCCCCAAACTTGAACAGTTTGATGGATGTGGAGAGAGAGAGCTAGAAGAGCACACATCCCTGTGGTATATACTATGTGCTCACAGTGGGACAGTCATACACATGAAGACCCAGTGATACAGACTGCCTGTCGTCTATCAGGAAGTGTGTTATACAATCACAGATTCAAAAGCATTCAGCTGGGGCAGTTTGCCATGAACCAGTTCTGGTATGATGGTGTTGAACAATGCTGAAATCCACCAGCAGGATCCTGGCATCGGGCTATGGGTGTCCTAGAACAAAGTGTAGGCCCATGTTAACTGCATCATCCACAAATGGGTTTGCCCTGGCGGCAAACTGCAAATGGTCAAGGTGTGGATCTGTGACACATTTGTGTTAAGTGCTCCAAGGCCTGCATTATAACAGAGGCCAGCGTCAAAGGGAATGTCACTGCACCATAGGGCTGTCAATTTCCCTGAGAATACAGGTCGAATGCGACTACACGGAAATGATCAATAGTCGAACGATAGTCGACTATGTAGGCTTACATATTATATTACGCAAGTCGTGCTAAGAACGCTTAGAATTACCAGGTGCGTTGCGTGTTTTATCCACTACCGTTGCTCTAACTCGTGGATTAATTCCCGAAATCCAACGCCCTGTGTAACATTTATGGGTCGAATGTCCTTGCAAATGAAATGTACTAGTTTATTCGTTATGGCAGCTTGGCGAGCAGCAGGCAACGCGTTTGTTGAAGACAGAGAGAAATAGTTTGTCACCCGCGCCTGTTTAGCTGCTGGCTCCACCGCTGATGCTAGCTCTGCAAACTGCACCGGGTGTGTGCTTTGAATGTGGACCCTCATATTACTCGTACTTGTGTGATATTTAAATTCCTCTTTGCAAATTCTACAGACGACAATGTCTTTCTGTAGAATCTTGCCTTTAGTAGAACGGAATCCGAACACTTTCCAAACATCGCTTCTTATATGTTGAGGAGTAATGATCTGCTGCTCATCTTCGTCCGCCATTATTTTATAATATGTATCGCAAGATTTGCTATCGACTGACGGTTTGGCAGTCGACCTGTTCATAATTTTTACATAGTCGACCTGTGTTCGACTTTTGAATTTCGACCTGACAGCCCTACTGCACCAGTACTGAGTAGTCATTTCTCAGGGATAGATCATATGTTTTCAATACTTAATTGGGTATGTTACTGGGTATGTTGTTAGGTTGAAGTTTTGTGAAATTATGGCTGTATGTATTCCAGTCCCAAACAGTTACCAACGAACACTGAAGTTAATCTGAAGTTGATGTATCCTGCTATACATAATTGTCACACAGCATTCACTTTTGGTCATGTTGGATAGTGCAAATAATGAGGATCAGCACACTAGTGTTTCCCACCATTCTAGATCAGCACTTCTTCTCCTGAGGCACTTGGTAAATACAGGGCCTGGTTGAGGAGGTTATCTGACTGAATGTTTCACAATATCTTAGATGCTCCATAGTTCAATGGGCTAAGGTATAGATCATGCAGTCTTTCCCGTCACTTCTTCTGTAGAAAACAAAAATTCCATTAAGATATTCTATGAAAAAGCATGTTTTACAATTTGTGATGACATATTGTAATTGTCATTTGCAGTGAATCGGAGATTCTTCACCATGACAAACAGTATGAGCCTTTCTACTCATCGTTCGTGGCTCTGTCTGCACATTACATCACCACAGTATGTGGACAAAGTATGTATCATTTAAATTACTCTTTTGAACACCTTTTTGCAGACAGCGAATGTAGTCGCTCCTCAGTTATATTTGTAAAAGGGAAACATTATTTTGTGGTTTCAGAGAATGATAGTAAGGCTGTAAATTACCGATGACATTTTGGCTTGCCGCTTTCTGTCCAGCACACATAGACAAATATTGAAAAAACAACTTATTTGTACAAACACTGGGTAATGCCAAACCCGTTGTAAGGGGCGCCAACAAAGCTAGCCAACAATGTAGAAATTTAGAAATTAGTAGTTTAACTATTACTCAGTCAACTAGTTTAGATGGTATAAGCTGTTTATTACTTGTTCTTTCAGACAAACTTATTATTTTATGCCTTTTCTCATTTTAGTTCCAAGAAATCAGTTGCTCTCGGTTGCTGCAGCATGTAAAGTATTGATTGAATTCTCACTGCTGCGCCTGGAGAACCCAGATGAGGCATGTGCTGTGTCGCAGGTAAGAGAAACAAACTACTTTTTCCAAATTTGGTGTATTTATGTATTCATGCCAGCATTCATTTTAGGCCAAGTCTGAGCAGGGTGGGAAGTTATTATCAGCCACATCCTGGCAAAGTTTGGCTGTTGCTCTACCAGCTACTTTGGCAGGTAACCAGCTATCATTTGGAGGTCTTATCTAGTTGGCTAGAACAATGGTAAAAGTGGCTGGAAAATTGGGGGTTTCTTCACTGCCATTAACAATCTTTAAACGTCACAAAAGCGCAGTTTTTCATGGACAGTAATTTTGCATGTTTGTAATTACATGCTTGTATTGCCAAAAATACCTTGTCATTCCATTCTCAAGGTTTTTCATGTGAAGTAAAGTGATTCCATTCTTTCTGACCAGTTAAATAGAAATGACCTTGCTTTCAATGGGAATGCACATCTGTTGTCTCATTTCTGTTTGAAATGACCACATTTATAAACCCACCAGATGAATTCATAAAAATTCTTTCTGTTTGTTCAGAAACACCTCATCCTTTTGATAAAAGGACTTTGCACTGGCTGCAGCAGACTAGACCGCACAGAGATCATTACCTTTACTGCTATGATGAAGTCCGCCAAGTTGCCTCAAACCGTGAAGACCCTTTCAGATGGTAAGTATCCCTCAAGGCTGGACAAAGGTTAAACAATACTTCACTGGGTATGTTACAACACTACTGTTAGAGTAATCAACCATATTGACTGGCTTAGAGATGGTCCACTGATAGTGTTAATGCTCATACACACATAGGCTATGAAAAACTCACAGAATAATCCCATACGCTTATTTAGCTTTTTATACACAAACTATCTGCAAAGCACTGGAATGAAACTGACAAACTTGTTCATGTCCTCTTTTTATTTAATAGTGGAAGATCAGAAGGAGTTGCCCAGTGCTGTGAACCCAGAGCTTCGTCAAAGGGAAGTGCAAATGAACTTCTTCAATCAACTGACTTCAGTTTTTAACCCTGACCTTACCACCATCTTGGCCTCTCCATCAGCAGCACACATGCAGGTAAGTCTTATTAGAGCTGCTGTACAACCTCACCCTCCAGTGCTAAAGTTGAGCTGCCAAGAGAGCAATTCCAGCATCAGAACTTGACAGCTAAAGCTAACGTCAGCAGGTGTGAAGTGTTCTGCTCAATCAGTGTTTTACCTGAGGCTAACCTCAGACTCCAGCTATAATTTAACATGCCGCTTGACCAACAGCTGTTCTCTCAGTGCTTTGATAGCTGTAATCAAATTTTTTATTTTTTTATTACTTCCTTCCTTGTGTAGGCCGAGAGTGATTGTGATGACCAGACGACAACAGATCAGGCCATTCAGGCCAAAATGAAAAATGCCTTTGTCTCTCAGAATGTGTCCAGCTTACAGGAACTAGGTGAGTAGCTCTTGGCATTGTTGGAGGACACTGTTGGTTTATTCAGTGAGTTTGGGGTGTAACTGGGCAATAGCAGTTGAGCAATAGAATCCTATTTCTCTTACACCTGAAAATAGCCACACTAAATGTATCTGTATTTGAAATGATATCTCAACCGTTTGTTTGGAAACACATTGGAGAATCTGTGTGTAGTGGGGCAGTCTGATATTGTAGCACCACTAATAATGGAGAGCTGTTAGTATTTGTGCAGATAACCCTTAAATTGGATTGGGAAAATGACTTTCTTTACATATATTTCTACATGTAAGTTGCTTGAACTATTCACTCTACACATTTGGATTTGCCAAAATCTTGGTCCCACCTAATTATCAACTTGTGCCACCTACTAAAAGTTGGTGCCCAGTGCTGTCATTGAAAAAAGTTAGTCCTTCCATCCACCCTTCCAAAGTTGTTTTGTCTGTGCTTTGAGGTTATAATGTCACATGACTCATGAAGTTGCCAGTTCATTATTTTATGGTTTATCTTTCCAGGTGGGTCTGAGAAGTTGCTACGAGTGTGCCTCAACCTACCCTACTTTCTACGCTACATCAACCGTTTCCAGGATGCTGTATCGGCCAACTCCTTCTTCATCATGCCTGCAACTGTGGCTGATGCCACTGCTGTCCGCAACGGGTATGTTTTTCTTTTTTTATATATTTTAAAATTCTGCTTGTAACTCCACTTCCCTTGTAAACAAATGTAAACCCTCACATGGCAAAATAGGTAAACATGATCAGATGCTGAAATAAATTTTATGACAATGTTCCCGTTGGAGGAGCAGTATATGTGTATGTTAGATACTGTATATGTAGTGGATGAGTAGTGTTTGATTTTGGGTAGTCCTTTTTCAACCGTGCAGTTTCCTTTTTATTAATATGTTTTTATCCTAAACCCATGTCCAGATTTCATTCATTGGTGATAGACGTAACCATGGCTTTGGACACACTTTCCCTGCCTGTCCTGGAGCCTTTGACACCAGGGAGATTACTGGATATGACTGTCTTGGCTCTGAGCTGTCTGTATGCTGGTAGGTAATACCTCTGTGTAGGGCTTGGGGCTTCTTTTGAAGAATGTCGGTACTGATATTGGTGCCTTAAATTTGATACTGATACCAAATGATACTTTATTGTTTTTTTATGTAAGTGAAAGCACATCAGTACATTTAAAATTCTTTGGTTATAAAATGTTCATATAGGAATTACTATCCCTTAATAAAATGATAGCTAGTAAGGCTATTGGTAGCTATGTTGGGGAAAACTTTGAATTGAATTGATAGCTCATCTACATTACATATCAATATAGTAGCATTCAGTCACTGCTTATGGTTGAGTTGGACCATTAACTGTGGTTCCATTACATACCTCACATTGTTGCTTTGCCAAGTACTGATGACTGAAAATTGGCGCCAATCTTACATCATTTTTGGTCCATGGTAGTATTGATGTGATTCAGTCAGTATTTAAAAAATAACAAAGAATTTCGATATCCAGCCCAAACTGTTGTCTGTTACCTGGTGCTCGTATCAACATACGCTTAAGCAGGAACTATTTTAACCCTCTCAGGTGTGAGCGTGGCCACCTGCATGGCCATTTTGCAGGTAGGTAGCGGTTTACAGCTCCGCTCAGCCTCCACTGGGACTAAAGAGGAGGACTACGAAAATGATGCTGCCACAATTGTCCAGAAATGTGTGAGTATTATATAGATGCTTATATAGATGCCTCTTTCTAATGAATACCAAGCCATATCCTCATATCATAGACGATCATTATCAAAGTTAATTTCATAGAACATGCAACAGTACATTAAAAGGGTAACGATTTTTGTGTTTGAAACAGCTGGAGATCTATGAAATGATTGGCCAAGCCATCAGTAACTCCCGTAGAGCTGGAGGTGAGGTGAGTACCAGGCTTAAGTGCTCATATGGTATTGGGAAGCTGCTTAGATACAAAGAATACTACCAGTACAAATGCTGTTTAATACTACTGAAATGTGTTTTGATTGATATATGATTTCATCAGTGTAACTGCTTTTAAAATGTAACCGTCTGATTTGTTTGGATTTGTTTTTTTGTTTACAAATGTATTCAATGTAATTTCCAAATTCTAGTAGTAATGGCATTTATTTCTTTGTTCAACAGCATTATCAGAACTTCCAGCTTCTGGGAGCCTGGTGTCCTATTGAACAGCCTGTACCTGATTCTTAATCTGAGCCCCACGGCCCTGGCGGATAAAGGGAAAGAGAAGGATCCCCTGGCTGCCCTGCGTGTCCGGGATATTGCTGCCCGCACCAAGGATGGAGCAGGATCACCTAAGCTTGGCCCTGGCAAAGGGTAAATGTTAACAGATACTAAATTAAATGTGAAAAGTAACGGGCTCAGTTTTGCCCATTCCTCTGCCACGTTTGATGCCTTGAAAGATGGAGCTATGCGGGTTTGGTATTTGGCACAACGGAGGTGTGGGAAGTAGTGATATTAATGTGGTAGTCATTCCTTATGTTACTTCCAAACAGCTTAATTCTTGTTGAGGCTTTGCGTTGCTCTCACATACCCCAGAGAGAAGCACAGCAGTAGGCGGCAACAGCTGTAACTATACAAAAATAACAAATGAGATGGCCAATATAATGTCGAGGTGTTGTCCAGGAGTGATGTTTGTCGCTTTCATGGCCAAATAATTTGCCTTTCAACTGCAAAAACTGATTAATGTGCATTATCCCTTTTCATTTCTTTTCTTTTTTTTCTTCTTTTTTTAAGACACCAAGGATTTGGAGTTCTGTCCGTCATCCTGGCCAACCACTCCATCAAACTCTTGACTTCGCTTTTCCAGGATCTGCAAGTGGAGGCCCTGCACCGGGTAAGTGTAAGTGTGCCCACTGCATTACTGCAAACATTGTACAAAGTCTAGTTGTGGGTAGTGGAACTGAGCTCGAGTCAGTAGCAATAGACCAGATAACCAAGATAATCAAATTACACCTACTTGTCTAGGAGGTTTCATTAATTTGGTCTGTCTCTGGTTCCTCCTTGTTTCAATAACAATACCAGTGTTTTATCAAAGGCCAGTTTTGGAGACATACCAGGGTTTTTTGGTCTTACGGCTGCTGCTCCACCATTGTTTGCACTAGGCAAAATGAAATGTGTAGGAACCTTGCATTCCATTAAAGCCGTAAAAATCTCCTTGTTCCCTCTCTCTCTGACCAACAGGGTTGGGCCAGTGACGGGCCGCCAGCTGAGCTCAACATCATGGCCCAGAGCACTTCCATCCAGAGGGTCCAAAGGCTTATCGATTCTGTCCCGCTGACCAATCTGCTCTTCACACTTCTCTCCACTTCCTACAAAAAGGTGCAGTCATCATTTATACCCATATTAGGGCCCCTAGGATTCCGTTTTCACGGAATCGCGGACGGAATCGCGGAATTGTTTTAGAGTATTAGGAAATTGCTTTTAGAATGAAAAATGTCCATCTTAATTGTTGAACTTTAGAAAGCATAACCATGGCTTAAGTACAGAGTGCAGATGCGTTTTGTCTCCTCTTCACTGTTTCACTGTACAAAAGGTAGTGGCAATTTGGAAAGAAAGTGGGGTAGTGTGAACACGCCTAAACACTGTTCCTGATTCCTGCTTCCATTAGGCCTGTGTTCTTCAGCGGCAGAGGAAGGGGTCGGTCAGCAGCGATGCCAGTGCCTCCACAGATTCCAACACCTACTATGAGGATGATTTCAGCAGTACAGAGGAGGATAGCAGCCAAGGTACTGCCTTATTCTGGATCCCCATCAAATGCATCAGCTCTGTAGAATACTTCCTAGAATTGCAAAGCTCATGCCAGAGGAACTATGCACCCACGTAATAAGGCGCTTTATGTAAAAGCATCCAGTTAATTGCATGTTATGTTAAGTTCATATACCCGAAAATTGCATTAACCAGTTCATTCCTCAGGCCAGACCCTTGTCTAGACATTATTTGCTGTTAAATACTGGCCATCAGAGTATAGGAGATGTGCGAACCAATGCACATCTTGCTCTAGACAGCACTGATAACTGTTAGGTACAACGGGCAACTGTGAGACACCCTGTAAGAATTTCTGAGGGATATGGGTATGTTTTATTCAACTTGAAAGGATTTTATCACTTTTATCCACCTTGCTTATTAATGTTTTTTTTAAGCTTCTTAAACAGAGTAGACAGGCGGCTGTGGTACTTTTGACTCAAAAACAGTTGAAACTTTGAACACTGGTGATAAAATTAGTGCAGCTAAAATAGGACATTACACCCATAATTAGAACCATAGATAACGCAACAACTGTATATTGAGGCCAAGCTGTCTCATGAGTGCAAACTATAAACTAGACTGATATCAGTAAGATTTAGGAAATATTCTAGAGAACATGTATATGTGCATCAGAAATGTGAAATATCATCATGCATCATATTGCTAAATTCACCAAAGTATCTACAATTCCTAAAATCCTCAATATTATGTGTATTGTTACCTGAAGGCATGCCATGACATTATGAGTTTCAGTTAGTTAGTTAGTTGGCTTCACCAGGCACATGTCATGTTAGCAGAAATAATACACATGCATCCTTCAGCCACCTTAAAAGACTGCACTAAGTTTTTGGGAGACTGTCCTGTTGGTCAACTTATCAGTAAAGTGATGAGAACATAGATACCTAAAATGTGTCCTCATCAGATTCTTTTCTCCACAACTCCAAGCTTACACATTAGCGTACACTATTTTGAGTGATCGTAGGCATAGACTAGCATTATCTCAAAAGTGAGAAAATGAGAACTTGTAGTAGCTCGAAAGCTAAATGGTAAAAGATTTCAAATGATAAGCGGCCAAGTCTGTTTTGTGTCGGAGATTGGTAAAATGTACACAAAATTGGATCGAAAAATAACACCGTTTAATGTCCTGGGTGAAAGGTCTACCTTCCTGTGACACTTGCTTTGTTTACATTGGAAGTGAATGTGCTGGTTTATGGGAGACTGTACAGTTCAAATTCCCTGCGCAAAGGATGAGTATGTGGTTGCTCACCTAAAATGATCCAAAATCAATCTTGTCTGTATCAGCTATATTGAGTTAATGATGATTTTTCTTTTTTTTTTACTAAAAGGTCAGTGTACTTACTTTCGATTATGCTAGTCGCCTACTATCACTCAACATAGTGGATGATAAAGTGTTCTACCATGGACACGTGCGTGCGTGCGTGCGCATCACTTAACAGGTAAGTTGACCAATGGGGCAATCTCCCAAAAATGTGCATTGCTTTAAAACATCGTCTTAGTAACGTTAGCAGTTCTCATTGAAATGCTGACACTGTAATGAGGAATGCTAACAAACCATTTTTCATTAGACGGAAAACTGGAAGCTTTTCACCACAATGGGTGCCTGTTGAAGAAATTGCTAGACTAAGTTTTAAAACTTCAAGGTATGCTTTTAATTTGTATGCATGACCGTGTGGATATGGGTGCTGAAAGCGGAGTCATATGTGTTTGATCTTTGAGCTAGTGTCAGGGCTGAGGGGTGTCGAGGACTCAACGACAAGGTTGTGCTGTGTAGGCCAGTGCCTCTTGAGAGTCTAGAAACAGGTCAATGAATTCATGGCAACTTAAGGCAGCGGTGTGAGCAGACACACACACACACACACACACACACACACACACACACACACACACTAATTACAATTCTTGTCCCTTCATCTCACAAGGACAGTGTAGTTGACAGTGTTTACTATTTCAGCAGAGAGAAGACAGGAGAAGACAAGTGCAGCTTGTGTCTCAGGTCAGCAGTTTTCTGTCCTCAGGTTAAAGACTTGGTGTCCACCTCACTGTCCTAGATTTATTTTGTTCTTGTATGTCTCACAATTTAGGCTTTGAGCTGTCGCCCTGTTAGCTTAGAAAATAACAGAGCCACAGATGAACAGGCTTTGGCAAGGCAGCCTCAACCGTGAAAGCCGCTGATTTACGAATTACGTTGTAATTGACGTGGGCTAAATTACAATGTTTTGTCAAAGAAGTTCATCTCTGGCTCAGTAGTGTAAAGGATAATACCAGTGGTGTTGATGTGTGGGTTCTCCTTCATGTCTTGACAGGAATTTAAACCTGACATTTGTTGGTCGCTTTGTCCATGTCTTTAGTTATCATTTTATTCTGATTTGTCACAGCCATAGATTTTGGTATCTTACTTCTGAAACTCATTGTAAAAACTCTTTGTGTCATTGTTTTTACTGGGAAGCGTTCTCTTCCTCCTGTTTGTGTTGTTTTAAGGCACAAGAGGGCATTGTTTTCTTGGTAAAAGTGACAGTTGAGATAAACATGACATTTTGACATTTTGATGTGGGTTTTTGAGGACCAGAACACTGCAGAATAACAGAATGTGGGATTGACTTCTATTAAGTCAAGAATGACATAGGACCAATGTCAAAACACTGGTATTATCCTTGAATATAACATGTTCAAGTTCTGCTTGCAACCCATGGGCTTAAACACACTATGCTACGTCTTTGCCTTCACTTGAAAGCCTTTTTATTTCCATATGTTGCATGCAAATGTGAATATCAACTTAAAGTGATATTCTTTAAAAGCTTAAAGTTGAGTCCTGTTTCTTATTGGAATGAATTGGAAAGAATTGGACTATAGATGCCTCAACTAGCTGTACTTTGAGATCCCTCTGAGGCCTGTTGTAACATAATATCTTACTGTTGGAAATGGATTTCACTGATTAACAGCTACTGAAGTAGATCTGTTAGTATCTGAATCTGGAAATCTACTAGTGTATCTATTGTTAGCTATGCAAGTGGATGACTTGCAGATGGAACATCGCTGATGGATCTCTTTATTTGAGTATATGCAAACAGTAGAAGCACAAAATGAACAGCTTCAAAATATTTGAAATCTCATTATTAACCGTCATATGTTGTTGATCCTTGTATCGTGAGCTCTGTCTAAGGCCAGTGTTGAACATTTTGATTTTCTTCGAAAGTAGATGCCTGCTTTACATATGCCCCTACATAGGAACACAGTACTTAAACTTCAGTTTCTATTAACTGGGTGCCGGTTTTTCAAGGCTATCTTCATTGCAATGTGTAGAGGGAACATGGATTGGATGGAAGAGAATTGGCATTTTTCATTGTCAGTTTAGAACATGTGAAACAATTCACAATAAAATGGGATAGGCATTGGCAAGGTGTTGTAGTTTGCACGTCATTGCAGCTTCTAGTTTGTATCACAGAATGCTTCAAATTAAGATAGATGAACATTAGTGATAGAATCCACCTTGCATTATTAGGCCGGGATCCCACTTAATCCATAATGCAATGGTGTTGCTGCAAACTGTGTGCAGAGTTTTATACAACGGTCTCATGGCTTAAATGTATTGAGATGAAACATGATTAGACATGATTATCAATTATAGTAATAGTCAGTTATAAAATAATTATAGTCAATTATAGTCGAACAACTTTCTGGTTCTGTAGAAAACTCCAGTGGATGATTCTGCAACAGAATGATGCAGCAGTAAAAGGGTTTCTTGTTGAAAGAACTTCATACCAGCATCCAACCAGTAACACATTCAACGCATTAAGTGTGATCCCGGCCTTAAGATTGTTTTTCTCATTTTTTTCTTTCAAAAGCATCTGTGTGTATACAGACAATCTTGCGAAAGTAGTTCTGCTCCCAATACATGTTGCCATAATATTTAGATATGATTCTGTTCACCGTTACATGATAGAAATTACTCAAAATAAGTTATATTTCTAAGACAGTTTTCCCAAAACTTCAAAATCTGCTATATTCCACACTTATATCCAAATGCCATATTTCAGCCTAGATTTCGTGATCCCATCCATGAAAAAAAACTTGGACTTGGGGTCCATAATGAATGTTGGCTTCCCTGCAGTAAGTTAAGCTAACACATACCCCCTTGACTTACAATTCCATTGGAAATATACACATCTTACTTCGGGATTATACTTCTGATGTGTACCATATTTTTGAGTTCACTGTGGAGCTTGTTTTGAGAAATATTAGCTGTGAGGATGTGTTAAACCGTGGATAGGCTCTTTAGCTTTTCTGTAAATAGAACAAAGCAGACGGTACGGGGTGTGATTTGTCACTATTGTTCCACAAGCCATTTGGAAGGCAAACACGTTGAAAAATAACATTGCGGATCAAGTGGCCTATCCCTTTGCTTATTCTCGGTGAACTGGAGACCAATGGAAAGTGTGTCTCTCCAATAACAGCTCCTGATTTTTGTTGACTTTTCCAGTGTTCCTCTTTAAGTGGATATTCACCAGTACAGCTCAAGTTCACTGTTTATGGTGATGGCAGTCTTTGGCTCTTGTCTACCAGCTGCACAGCATTGTAGGTGTCATGAAGTAGTTGGAAGCTTTTGGTATTTTGCCTTGATGTCACCTCTACCACTCAACAGATGTCATGTAATTGTTGGCACAAGTATTACCTCCACCCAAGGAGTGCATATAAATGATTTGTGTCTTTCCAGACGATGACAGTGAGCCAATCTTGGGGCTTTGGTTTGAAGAGACAATCTCTCCCACCAAAGACAAAGTGGCTCCTCCACCCCCTCCACCGCCCCCGCCCCTGGAGACCTCTCCTCGACTGAAGAGCCCCAGCAAGCAGAATCCAAGTGAGAATGGCAACATTTTGGCTGGCCGCAAAGACCCAGAGCTGGTGAGACATTTTGTGTTGATTTTTTTATTTTTATTTTTGTGTGTGTAATTGACAAAATATAGAATACTGAACAAGGCTGCAGCACTCAGATGTGAGTACAAGTGCGAAGACATACCTAGAGTGTTAAAACACTGGCAGAACAGTGAAAGTCTGAGTATACCATGTTAAACATCTATCACTAATTTTTCCCCTAAACGCTTAGTTGTTGTAATAAATTAGTTGCTCTGGTCATCTCTCTTGTTACTGCAGGGGAAGGTTTTTCAAAAATAAACCCCACAACTCAAAGAATTGTTTTTTTCTCCTAGTTTCTCAGTCTAGCCTCCAGCATCCTGAACTTCATCACCACCTCCATGCTCAAGTCCAGGAACAACTTCATCCGCAACTACCTGAGCGTGTCTCTTACTGAGCAGCACATGGCTACGCTGGCCAGCATCATCAAAGACGTGGACAAAGATGTCAAAGGTAGGCCAGGTAGCTCCACAGGAAATGGAAAACAAAAAATGCTTGTTTTATTTTAATGGGTCACCTTTAATTGCAATTGCAAGCTTTAAACATGGCTAAGAAGCACTTGGCTTGATGTTTTTTTCAGGCTCCTCGGACGAAGTGTTTTCTTTGGCACTGTATCATTTCAACCACACCCTGGTGACATCAGATCTCCCATCGCCAGCCCTGCAGGTAAGAGGATGGATTAATGAACTATTTCTTTGGAGATATTTCTTCGCCTCCAGTAGCTCACTCACCTAAAGGAACTCAGATTTGAGTGCATTTTAATGCTAAAGCATGCTCTGTGTTTAGTGGACAATGCAAGAAAGCTCAGAATTTCCTCAAAAAACAAGTATACCATTGTGCAATAAATCATGGACACATGGAGGTGAAGCTGCAACCAACCTTCTCAGAAACCCTGTATATTTCGTGCTGCATACTTACTATTGTGTCTCTCTTGTCGTTCCCAGAGCACCCTTCTTCAGCAGTTGGGTGTTGCCCCTTTTTCAGAGGGTCCATGGCCTCTGTACATTCACCCTCAGTCATTGTCAGTCCTCTCGAGACTGCTCCTCATATGGCAGCACAAAGCCAGCCTGCAAGGAGAGCCAGATGTACCTGAATGTATGAAGGTCTGGGAAAGGTATGGCAACCATTGCTCATGCTCATCTTGAAAAGCCTATGTTGTCAATGGTTTATTACCATTTCTATCATCAAGAAACAGATTCGGGTCAGTCAGGTGAACCACTCTTCAGTACTCAGTCAACTCTCTTTCACTACTTATGTCAACATAAGGCACATGAGGAAAAATACCATAGCCTTTTTTTGATGTACATTATTGGAAATGCATACCAATGAAAGGGTAGGACTTTGTGCTCACAAGTCAATGTTTTGAAATATTTTTACCTTGCAAAACCACAAATACACTGTGAGACTGTGCAGAATCTGCCCTTGTTCTTGAAATACATACTAAGTTATGTATGCACACAGTTGATCTTCCCTTTTTTGCACTTTTCCCATTTTCTCCTCTGTCTATGCCACCTACCCCTTCCTGCTCTCATAGGTTTTTGGGAACGCTGAAGCAGCACACTATCCAAGGCTCTGTTCACGGGGAGGAGGACCTTAATGTGGAGCACCTCCAGCTCCTACTGCTCGTCTTCCACAACCTGTCAGAGCGGGGCCGACGGTCCATCCTCACCCTGGTCACCCAGGCCATCACTGAAGTAGCACAGAGCAGAGACTCGCAGCTGAAGGCTGTGCCCCTCAACCTGGCCCGCCTGTTGCTGGTCTTTGACTACCTGCTGCACCATTTCTCCAAGGCGCCCGTGTACCTTTTTGAACAGGTTGAATGCTTATTTTCTAATGGTGGTTGTTGTGAGTCTTGTCTTGTCTAGATTTGTGTGATTGATGTGTATGGGTTGTTGGGTTTCTTTTTTCTTCAAGTGGTATACCACGTACTGAAAGGATTCATGTAAGAATGCATCATTCCAGAGCAGTTCCATGATCCCAACTGGTTATTTAATAAGGCTCTTTTGGGTAGAAAATGTCCACACAATCGCCGTCAAATTGAATGGCTATGGAGCAGCCCCTGTTTTTACAGATTTGTCTTAGTTCTCTGGTTTCTGAATTTGGTAAACAGTTGTTTGTTCAAAAAATGTTCATTGGACTGTCCTGGCTGTAGGAATAACATCAGCACTTAAATTAAGAGGTATTCTACTTGAAGTCACGCAAAGCGTCATTGTTGTAATGCTGTCAAGACAAGAACGATAGATTTAACTACTGTCAATGAACATAATCTGTAGGTGCAGTACAACCTCCTCACCCCCCCATCCACCGGGCCAAGTTCTGTTCAGGATGGAGGCAAGCGCAGCAGTCTCCCACTCTACTACGGTTTCAAAGAGGTCGAAGAGAATTGGGCCAAGCACTGCTCAGCAGGTATTAAATTATCATAAATTACCATCAAGATTCAATCAATTTAATAATCTGGCAATTTTATAGAATCAGTTGAGAAAAATAATCAGTTTTTGATAAGTTTTCTAAAACAAATATAATAGCTACTGGGGCCCAGCCAGTCACAACAAAGTGGTGGGCAAACCTGCTGGAGTTTCTTGTGAAGGCCTCCAACAACTTCTAGACATATTCTTCTAGATTACCTATGTTTGTCCTAGAGCCTTTTTCCTCATATGTAATGAGGGTGTAGCTATTTTTGGAGGTACTAGGAGGGGCACTGATATATTTTCATATATTTCACCTTCTCTTCCACCGTCAGATTCCACCATGCAGCCTAAATTCTACTGCGTCCTGTCCCCTGAGGCATCAGAGGACGATATCAGCAGACTTGACAGCAAGGTGAGACTCCCTTGTCATACCTTGTATCAAACTGGATTCATTCATACAAATAGGGATAAAGTTTGCGAAGACATCTAAATGTCCTCCGACTAATCATTTTGCAGTAAGTCTGTTATTGAGATGGTATGTTGCACCTATTAATAGGATTTACAATAGGGTGCTTGTGCATGTTTGCATGAGTGTACTATTTCAACATGACCTTTTTTTCTTCTAGGTCTTTCCAAAGCTCTTTAACGGAGCAGTGAAATATGATGAACTGTATTCGTGGCTTATCTCACTCCTGGCAGCAGGCTCTCAGTTTGACACAGCAAGGAGACAGGAGAACAAACCCATCACACCTATGGTGAGAACCCAGGACATGAACAAATTTGTCTCATAAAATGACTTGAACCATTTTTCATGTGTTCCACAATAACAATCCTGATAAATATTATTTTTATAGTACTTAAACCAGTTCACAAACAGCTTTCCAGCATCTACAAACATGAAGTAATAGTATTTCATCACAGTATAGCAGGGAAAGTCTACACTCATTTTCCATGTGAAAGTCTGTTTTATTGTCCCCCTGAACCTCATCAGTATGACTCCACCGCTGAAAATCCTGCCACCTTATTGACACTTACAGTTGAATAAAATAACCAGTGGTAACAAATCTGAAATGTGAAATGTGCGTCTGCTGAATGACTTTGTGTATTGTGCGGCACAGGAGGCCTGCTCCCTCCAGTACTACTTCCTGGTGCTGTGGAGGATCCTGGGGGTCCTGCCACCCTCCAAGGCCTACATGGAGCAGCTGAAGACTGGCTGCAGTGATCCCAGTGAGAGCGACATCCTACACACACTGCGCTGGTCCTCGCGTCTCCGTGTACCCTCCTACGTGAACTGGATCAAGGTCTGTTGACATGGACAATTGACAAGAGATGAATGTCTAGTTTTTAGAAATGAATACAAAGTTTGACTATGTTTCATTGTCACTATTATTATTATTATTATTATTATTATATGGGACCAAAGATTTCATTTTCAAAACACTTCCACAATAAAACATTTAACTTGTAGAGGTTGCAAAGTTAGATTTCTGTCCTACTGCAAGTGCACGTGATGTAACTGCATGGATTCTGGTTTATTTTGATGTATGACTATGCCTGTGTTATCACTGGCAGGACCACTTGGTGAAGCAGGGGATGAAAGCAGACCAAGCAGCCTCTCTGGTTGAGACAACAGCTGCCAAGTGCAGCACTGTTAAGTATGACGTGGAACTAGCAGAGGATTACATTGCCAGACAGGTAATGACATTAATGGTGTCAGAGACGAGCTGTGTAACCATCTTTTCCAACCCAAGATTTGAACACAACAGCTCAATTTTCGACGACTCGTTTCTGTTGCAGATTTCCACCTTTTCCGGCGTCGACCCGACTGCTATCCTGCCACTTCACCAGATCCCCTCTCTACAAGCCATCTATACGCTGGATGCAGTGATTTCTAAAGTGCAAGTGTCTCTAGATGAGCATCTGTCCAAGGTTGCCATTGAGGCAGACGCCCATAAGTCCTCTGAGATCACCAAGAACCTGCTACCTGCTACGCTACAGCTCATTGATGTTTATACTGCCTTCACAAGGTGAGATAGTTCTAGATAGAGTCTCCCCATCCCAAGTTACGCATCCTCTGTTCACCACTGAACACAGAAATGTAGGTCCGGGCCATGTATTAGATTTATCATTCTGGAGTATATGGGTGTGATTGAATTTGCTTTAGGGGTTTATTTTTAATTTTATGTTTTTTGGACTTTCCTTATTTATCTTACAGGAGAGTACCATTTCCTAGTATTTTTCCTGATCGCATCCCTGATTTAAGTAGCCTAATAAGCTGCTAAACATTAAGACAGTCATTCATTTGAAATGCAGTTAACAGAAACTGCAGAGGAAATTATTGAAACCAATCTTGCCTGGTACTAGGTCTTACCTACTCATGAGCCTCCCAGAGGAAGGGGAGAACAAGCTGACCGATGCCAAGCTCCAAGGATATGCAGCAGTGCTTTCCATCGGTTCAACACGCTGCAAGGCCAACATGCTGGGTACGTGCTGCCATTACCTAAGAGCTTAGTTCTTAAAAAGCAACAGTCCTTTGGTCCTTTGTTTTGTCTTTGGTGATTGAGTGATTGTATTTATACATTTTGACATGAGCTTCATTTCTGCTATAATTTCCCAGGCCACAGTGTTATGCAGAACTTGCCTTCAGCTGTGCAGACAATATGTGAGACTTGGAACAACATCCACACCAATGAATTCCCCAACATTGGCTCATGGGTGCGTGAGTAAAGCTGGTCCTTATGGTTCAGTTTATCTCTCTCTTTAAGTCAAGAGAGTGGGCAGTCCACTCACCTTTTTAGTATTTGTATTCACTATTTAGACAGTACATTGCATGTCATTGGAATTATCAAGTGTGCACATCCCAGGTGGTTTTGAATCCAGTATATGAGACCTTCAGAAAGCTCAGCTGTAAATTATGGTGTCCCAAAACCACCAAACGCACCGATAAGACCTACACAACTCTCACAGTGCACACTCACACTGCACTATAGGCTTAGACAGCATCTCACTAAATAATATCCACCCACACTATCAATCTGAACCATAATAGACAAATGTAACGACTGAGCCTTCTCGAAATGGCCAGCTCAGCAGTTAGAAACCAAATTGCACCAACAATCAAGAGATTAATAGTCTGGTGTGCTTTCCCCCCACAGCGGAATGCGTTTGCCAATGACACCATTCCATCAGAGAGCTACATCAGTGCCATCCAAGCAGCTCACCTGGGCACACTGAGTTGCCAGTCCCTGGCCCTGGCCTCCTCTCTCAAACACATCCTTCTCTCGTTGGTTCGCCTCACTGGAGACCTCATTGTGTAAGTGCCCGTTCGGTCTTTGTTCAACTCTGGGTCGTTGAACCATTATCAATGGCGATGAATTAGTATAACTAGCCAAATAAACCCTCTGACCAACCTTTGATTTAATTGTGACAATATTTGTGGCAGTAGCACTTTTTGGCCAATATTTAGTGTACTACATTCCCAACATCTTGGAGATGATGCTAACTTGTGCTGCTCACTAAAGATAATTTTCAAAAATGCTAGCATGCACGCTTGATGCAGAGGTTAACTGCTACCAATCTTCTCACTACACAATGATAAATTGATTAAAGAGCTTATTTGTAGTCTTTTTAAAGATACAAAACCCTGGTAGCTGAATAAAATGTTTAGGTATGTATTAGATGAGTTAATCTCTGAAACCTGTCAGTTGTGGCTAATATTGCTGCATCTCTCACACCTCAGCACAGAGGAGCTGAATCCCTCGCAGGTTGTGCGCACTCTGCTGCCTCTCCTCCTGGAGAGTAGCACGGAGAGCGTGGCAGAGATCAGCAGCACCTCACTGGAGCGTATCCTCGGCCCGTCGGAGTCGGACGCCTTCCTGGCCCGCATCTATGAGCGTCTTGTAACTGGATGCTACAACATCATTGCCCACCACTCAGACCCCAATAGGTATGTCCTGTCTTGATATGTGTTACTTTATTGAGCCCAGGAGGGAGGTTCTCTTTTTGCTTGGCCTTCTCCACATAGAGGTCAGTGTGCAGGGTCAGCTACATGCCCCTAGAGCTGGCGGATGCTTTCTCTTTCCCACTTAAACTGCACCATGGCTGCTCAAGTCAGATCAATATTGGGACTATAATAAGAATTTTGCCATGATGGCTGATAAGAATATTACTGAGCTTTTTTGAGGCATGCCCACAATGATTATTGTTTGACCTTATTATTTTAGTGGTTTGGATGAGTCTGTGCTTGAAGAATGCCTTCAATACCTCGAAAAACAGCTTGAGAGCAGTCAAGTCCGCAAGGCCATGGAAGAGTTCTTTTCATTCAGGTAAAGGCCCAACTGACCCATCACAAACTACATTACAACACGTTTGATACTGCTGCCTCACTTGTTTTGTGCTCCTGTTTCCCCCCCAGTGGCGAGCTTGTCCAAATTATGATGGCGACAGCCAATGAAAACCTGTCAGCAAAATTCTGCAACAGGGTGCTGAAATTCTTCACCAAGCTTTTCCAGCTCAGTAAGTTTACTGTTATCAAAGTTAAATAATCATTGATTTGTAAAAAAGGATGCTTTCTGAACTATATAATCCTTATTTAATCTTCACAACAGGATGGTTTTCATTTGTTTTAATTTACAACAAATAAGGGCAATAATAATTTCATACTAAGGTTTTGTTTAGGATAGGAAATGTACACATGCTTAGCACAGTGTAAAACAAAAAATACACAATTTCACTCTCAAACACAAGCTCCAGTGTGGTAGGATTGTGATATCGCCCTCTGGTGGTTACTTTCAGATCTCAAGAGAAATGTCTTTACTCCATTGGGAATTTCATATGAAGTAATTTTACAAAGTGCACTGAATTATATGCGACAGGTTTTCTTTTTCCATATAAAAAATATTTTCTTATCTTGATTGTAATTGCTTTACACAATGTTTAACTAAAATTTGTTTTTAACAATGTTTTTATTGCAATGAATGTGATTTAGAAGTTGCATGTCATGAGCTTATCCATTTGAAAATGAATGTCACTGTAAAATTCATGCATTAAATTATTTCAATAACCTCACCATAATGCTGTCCTCCCCAGCTGAGAAGAGCCCAAACCCCAGCCTGCTGTGTCTGTGTGGCTCTCTGGCTCAGCTGGCCTGTGTGGAGCCTTCGCGTCTACAGTCCTGGCTGACGCGCATGACAGCCACCCCGCCAAAGGACTCAGAGCAGCTGGAGATAGTGCAGGAGAACCGACAGCTTCTGCAGGTGCTCACCACCCATATTGTGCGAGACAATAGCCAGGTGGGCGAGGGAGTGTGCACCGTCCTCCTCAGCACACTCATTCCCATGGCAACAGACATGCTGGCCAACGGCGATGGGACAGGCTTTCCTGAGCTCATGGTCATCATGGCCACACTTGCCAGCGCTGGACAGGGGGCCGGTCACCTGCAACTGCACAGGGCTGCCATCGACTGGCTGAGTAGATGGTAAAAAAGGGTTTTAATTACATTAAATCAGGGAACTGCATGGAGCAATTATAATCTGTGCTGAGGCCAGAAAATTGCCTGGTGAAAAGACAGAAAGATGAAATTTGTTTTGCATTGGGTGACAATGCAATGCATTGGTGAAAGATTTAATAACCCCTTTGAATTACTTCCATTCCTGTATAAATGGCTCCTAAAAATGATGGTTTCATCTAAGTCATAAAAATAGATAACAAATAACATGTTTCCTGTAGATGCCGACCTATACAATGGCTAGGAGGCATTAAGCTCCTTACAGTTTTTGGGATGTCGTCTTGTTTCAGGTCATGCCACAACATTTCAATAGGGTTAAGGTCTTGGCCATTCCAAAATGCTTATTTTCCTCTGTTTAAGCCATTCTGGTGTAGCTTTGCTTTTGTGTTTGGGGTCATTGTCATACTGCATGACCCAACCTCTGTTAAGATTCACATCACGGACCTGATATTCTCTTGCTGCCCAGGCCCTGAGGCACAAAGCAGGCCCAAACCATGATGCTCCCTCCACCATGCTTCACTTTTTCTTCTCCAAACATAGTGTTGTGCCCTTTCGCCAAAAGGTTCAATTTTGTCTCCTCTGTCCACCGAACATTGTTCCAGTAGCTTTGTGGAACATCCAGGTGGTTTTTGGCAAAGTTGAGACGGGCAGCAATGTTTCTCCTGGAGAGAATTGGTTTCCTCCTTATCCTTGCATGAACACCACTCTTGTTGAGTGTTTTTCTTATTGTGGACTCGTGGACATCAGATGCTAGAAAGTTCAAGAGATTCCTGCAGATCCTCAGCTGTTACCTTGGGGTTCTTTGTCACCATTATGCAGTGTACTCTTGCTGTGATCTTTGCTGGACGCCCACACCTAGGGAGACTAGCAATGGCACTGAATTTTCTGCATTTGTATACAATCTGTCTGACTGTAGACTGATGGAGGCCCAAGTCTTTGGAAAGGCTTTTGTAGCCTTTTACAGCCTTATCATTCTCAACAACTCTTCAACTTTTATCTCCTCTCAAAAAGTCCTCCAAAATTTCTTTTGACCGGGGCATATTCCACTTCAACAGATCTCTGTTTTTGGAGAGCAGACTCTCTGGGGCAGACATTGTGGGTTTTTTATCTGACAGGACACCTCTAACCCACACCTGAATGTCATCGCATTGATTGGATCACCTGACTTCAATTACCTCCTTCATAGCAGTCATTATCCTGGAGGTTAACATACTTTTTTTCTGCTCAGGCTCATTTTGAACAATATGTTCAATAAAGACATAAAAGTACATTTTTGTGTGTTATTTGTTAAATCACATTGTTATCTATTGTTATAACTGAAATTATTATTTAATATAGAGATATAATATTAGAGAATTTAATATTTAAAATATTTAATATTTTAGGAGCCATTTATGCAGGTAATTCAAAAGGTTTCACAAATTGTCCTTGTAACTGTATCCCTTTTAACCATGATCAAGCAGCAATAAGGTTTCAATCTGCGGAATATTTATCAGAAAATTACTCTTCTTTTCATACAGCAAGAAGTATTTGACACAGAAGAATGTTGTGGAAAAAGTGAGCACGAATTTGTCCCAAGGAAAGGTAGGTTTTCATTCCAGTACTACACTAACATTTTACAGAGTTTTTCACGGCACACGTTCTTTGACTTAATACAAGTTTAAATGCCCCTTTAACCCTGGCCTAACTTTGCTCCTAACCATGGTCTAACAAGCATTTCACATTTGACAGTACCAAAGTGAGTTATTTGGCATTTGAACTATTTTACCTCAGGGTTAGTTGAACCTGTTCTGTTAGCCCATTTTTCAGGGTTATGTCTTAAAATTGAGTGAACGCAGGGTTAACTGTTTGAAACGGGGGTAAAGTTCGTAATGACATTTGCATCACACTTGTGCTGTCTTTTTGTACTGTTTCTTGGACCAATTTCATCACTGTACTAGGACGGCTAACAGCAGACGCGATGTGTCAAATGCAATTTCTTTGTTAGCCGTTGATATGGCTAACCTTAGCTAGATAATGCTGTCAACATTTTTCCAGTGTTTCAGCTCCTTCTAGTCCGGCTTTATTATGATTTCTTCTGTTAGTCTCATGTTGTAGTAGCTATTTTATAGCAATTCTCATTGACAGCAAAATAACATGGGCTCTTTGCACCAGTCTTTTGACAGGAGAGGTATAATATTATGTATGTTGCTATTTTAGCATGAAATGTAAGAATCACACGGGTTAATAACATATATAGACAGTATTACTGGGTAGGCCATGGTCTCTCTGTGATTTGTTTGGCGAGAGACAGGGTTTCACAATTAATAGTGTGTAAGTAAAGTAATCATGTGCAACGTGACAGGCCCTTACGTGCCCTTTCTTCACCTGATTAATGTGATGCTATCTGTGTGCACTGTTTTCCTTGTTTTCAGCACGCCAGCATGCTTGAGTGCTCGTGCCACATCATCTCCTATCTGGCAGATGTGATGAATGCCTTGAGGCAGAGCAGTGGCCAGGGTTCCTCAGCACTTCTGATGGAGGGAGAAGAGAAGGCTATGGAAGTGGACTCAGACTGGGTGGAGGAACTTGCTGTGGAGGAGGATGATTCCCAGGCAGAGGACTCTGTAAGGATCTTTTCCTCCCCATGTCTGCCTGCTTAGAAACAGGGTCCGATGTTTTGCATATGCATGTCATAAACACATAAGAGTAAAACGCTTTGGAGTAGTGAGGTTTTGGGAAAACTACTGCCGAAAGAGTAAACAATGTTTTTCTTCAGAAAAAAAAAAATAGGGCCCAAAAACAGGTGCAATCCTGCCTGGACATTAGATTTAGGTAGGTATGTTTACATTATGTATGATGTAATCTCTTTGGCTTGGTGTTTCTGAACTAAATGAAAAGCCAAATTATCAACCAGTGATGAAAGGCTAGCTGCCTGGTCCAGGACAACAGAAAAAACAGGCAGATCACAGACCACTGGTCCCAGAAAGCTCTCTTAACTCATTTTCCTGCTGCAGACCTTCAAGGTTGATTTTAAATAGGACTTTCTGGTGGCTCAGCAGTCTGACGTGCAAGGCATTGTGGGTTCCAATCTAGCTCCTGTTCTTTGTGGTGCTCTGTTTTCTCTCTCGTCTCTATAACTGAATTATAAAGCACTCTGGCAAATGGGTTTCTCTCAAAGTGGCAAGAAAACAAAGGACTCAGCTGTCCTGTCTCTTTCCACTTTGCACTTAGTAGTACAGCAGAAATGCCATGAAAATAATATCAGCTTGACAAGGATAATATTAATGGTTGTACTTACATATAAGTACAACCACAATAAGATAATAATGTTTTGTTTGTGACTTCTATACTGATTTCCTGTTTTTCTCCTATCTTTGGCACCGTTTTGGGAAAAAGGAAAATACAGAAAAACGGGTTGACATCCAGATTTCAAAATTTCTCAGCTGCTTAGGGAAGTAATTTCCTGTGGAACATGTATAAGCGCCAGGAATAAACCGTTTTCCATAATATGGGAGCTTTAATGCCAGTGTGACAATGAAACATGAAAAGGGTGGAACAATACAATGTCTGATACTTGTTTTTTGCTACTTTTTACTTAAAATATAGAGTAAATGTCATTTGTGATGCTTTCCATTGCAGCTAAATGGGAAAACACATCTTGAACATTCTTGTCTTTGTTTGACAGGATGAAGACTCCCTTTGCAATAAACTCTGCACCTTCACCATCACTCAGAAGGAGTTCATGAACCAGCATTGGTAAAAGAAGTGTACCCTTCCCCCATGACCTCCTTTTTAAAAACATTTTTTACTATGATCTAAATCAGACTTTATTTGTTAACATCAGTGAGGATTTGCTGATGAGCATGGGTTCAGACAGGGACAGGACAAGCCCTCTATGTTGACCCTGTGTCGAAATAACGTTATTATGAAAATTAGTAATACTTTGTAGCTGTGTACATGAAAACAAAAACAAGAACAGTTAGTCTTTGAATGCACATTTTATTAATACATTAATTGAAGCAGCATCAGGCACTATTCAGCTGTTGACGTGTGGTGATGTGGCATATTGTTTACGTCTTGGTAACATTTACTACTGTCTTTTTTTTTGTGTATTTTGTTTGACCAGGGCAAAGAGAAGACTGTGCTTGCTAGGGCCATATTTACTATTCTACTATCTTTTTATTTGACTGCTTTAAGACCTAAATGCAGCACGTGTGTCATTTTGTAGAATCTAACAAAAACTGCAGACAGTCATCACAGGTGTAGGCATCCTAAAGGTTTAGTTAGCTAAACTTTATAACTTTATAATGTCCTATTTTTGTTGGCTCTGAAAAGAAGTTTTGTCATCGGCACCCAAGGAAGCATGGGCTACATCTGTTTCCTGTGATGATTGGTGTCTCCAAACTGCTTAGAAATATGCAGCTGGCGTGTTGACTATCTAACAGTCAGTGCGCTAGCTCAGTCTTGCCTTGGTCCTTTCATTCCGCAGGTACCACTGTCACACCTGTAAGATGGTGGATGGGGTAGGTGTGTGCACAGTGTGCGCCAAGGTCTGTCACAAAGACCATGAGATCTCCTATGCCAAATACGGCTCTTTCTTCTGTGACTGCGGTGCCAAGGAGGATGGCAGCTGCCAGGTGAGACCGAATACCTCAGGTCATCATGGGAAGAGAACAACAGCGGTAACTTTGGCTTGCAAATCATTCCCCCGTTGACTTCCATTCAGTCATTTCATTTGGTCAGGTTATAGCTAGTCCACACATGGCCAGAAATGAGGGAATTCATGTTACCCGTGTCTGTTGTGAACATTTTGTGTACTGAAATGGCCAGTTTTCCTAGTTAATGTCAATATGTGCATGTGATGCTAAATAAACCAATATCAACTAGACATAACCTTTAACCTTTAGCTAATCTTTAATTTGATAAGTGTGATAGGCGGAAGTCTGCATCCTGTCTTTGTGTTTCTGATACTTAGTGAATGAATGTTTTCTGGTGTGTCTGCTGTGTGTTGTGTACATCATTTTAGATAACACAACCACCCTTCCAGGGTGTATATATGGCTCTGGCTCTCAGCCTCTTCTCCTCTGCTTAGGGATGTTAAAATAATACTGTCACGTTTTTGCTTTTTTTGCATCTAAAATATACCTAATGTTGAGTTGAGCTGTGATATTTTGCACCTTAAAGTCAGATTATTTTCCATTGGAGGAAGTTTGGCTAATGCTTAACAAAACCATTCCCCCTCCTTTTGACTTGATTCATGTCCCACAACTTAAAGGAGCTAGCAAAGCAACAATGGAAGCAGAGAGAGGGGCTGAGAGGCCGACCACGTGTGAAAAGCTTGTGTTTGATGTACTGAATCACACCAATATGACATGTATGTGCATTTCCACCATGTTAGTGTTCTCACTCCTACCATGTGTTCTGCCATCCCTAGGCCTTGGTCAAACGCAGCCCCAGCAGCGGCATGGGCTCCACTCTGAAAGAGTCGTCTGCATTCCAGAGTGAACTGCGTATGCCCGAGAGCGCCATCCGCCACCAGAATGCATCGCCCTCCGACAAGGCCAAGGTCACCATCTGTGACGGCAAACCTGGTGATGAGGACAGACCTAAGAAGAGCAGCGTTTGCAAGAGCATCGAGGGCTGCCAGGAAGAGTTGCTGGCACAAGTGGTGAGAAAAAGTATCTTTATAAAGTCTATTGTGGGTTTACCCCCTAGTCAGTGTCTCTTCTCTCCGTCTGTCTCTCGGTTTCTTTGTTTGCCTGCTGAATTAATTATCCAGAGGACCTAGTATTTTTTGCACTGCTCTGATTCGCAAAGTTGTCTTCCGCATGTGCTTTGCGTGACTGGCTCTCTGTCTCCATGCCAGTTGGGGTCTTCCACTGCAGCAGTCATACTGGAGATGCTCATTTTTCTCATGGACGCCATCCAGACCAACTTCCAGCAAGCGTCAGCTGTGGGAAGCAGCAGCCGGGCCCAGCAAGCCCTCAATGAATTGCACACTCAGGACAAAAGTGTGGAGATGACTGACCAGTTAATGGTATGATGACCAGCAGGGTTTGGAGTGGTTTGGATTTGATTGGTTTGATTGAGATTCTCCTTATCTATTTGATTAATGATGAAGTATTGCTACCAATTTTAATTGAGTTCATTTTTGTGAACAATAAATTGGTTCTCAAATTTTTTACTTATTTTCTTGATAATAATTTTGATTTTTGATTAATAATTGTAGAATTGAACAATATTGAAACATTAATTACATTTCCTTTTATAATAGACTGTATTATAAATCCTTCACCTTAATCAGCTCCGTCTTGCTGTTCCTCAGGTGCCCACGCTCGGCTCCCAGGAAGGCGCCTTTGAGAACGTACGGATGAACTACAGCGGCGACCAGGGTCAAACCATCCGCCAGCTCATCAGCGCCCACGTCCTGCGCCGCGTGGCCATGTGCGTCCTGTCCTCGCCCCATGGCCGCCGCCAGCACCTTGCCGTCAGTCACGAGAAGGGCAAGGTGCGTCACACCAATAAAGTCAATCCACCAATGGTCTTCATGGCTCTAACAGGAGCATGAGAGAGCAATTTCTAGTAGATTTAGATGTATTTTTAGAATTGAAATCGGCGAAGGATTTATCTGCGTTTATCACGTTACAGGATTTCTGGGTATTGAAGTTAAAATTTTTCAAATGGTTACCTCACTGCCATTAGGAGGTACCAATGTGCAAAGTTGCCTAGTGCAGCTTTAATAACTTTATGTAATGAGTTCTGTCGCCAATCCGCTGTGTCACACTGTTCGAACACCCCTAACCCTTCCTTCCCTTTTTCACCCCCACTCGATAGATAACAGTTCTGCAGCTATCTGCCCTCCTGAAGCAGGCTGATTCCAGCAAGAGGAAGCTGACGCTGACCCGTCTGGCCTCTGCACCCGTCCCCTTCACCGTTCTCAGCCTCACAGGCAATCCTTGCAATGAAGACTACCTGGCTGTGTGTGGCCTAAAGGTCAGAAAACCACCATGCACATTCTACCTATTCTTCACTGGGAATTTGGCGTGTATACACAGACATGTAGAAATGACTACACATAACTACACAGAAGAATAGGTAGAGTAGAGGTTTAAGTACAATTAAGTTGGTTAATCAGGACTATGTGCTTTTTTTATATATGAATGTTGACACACATTTGGGATTTGGTATTTGACTGTCTGCTCTGTGCCGCTCTCCCCTCCTTTCCCAGGATTGCCATGTGCTAACTTTCAGCAGCACAGGCTCCGTGTCAGACCACTTGGTGTTGCATCCACAACTGGCTACCGGCAACTTCATCATCAAAGCTATCTGGCTACCGGGCTCTCAGACTGAACTTGCCATCATCACCGCTGACTTTGTCAAGGTATGTACACTATTCCAGTTCCGAGTAAGTGTATAGTAGTGAATGGCGCATCAACTCTGATAACTACTGCTAAGCTAGTTTTCACTTGTTAAAAGTCTGTCACTACTTTTGGACTGAGGCAATCATTCTGATACTTGCCATTAACGCGTCACATTTCTTGACTTTCTCCCTTGCCGATCAGATTTATGACTTATCTGTGGATGCCCTCAGTCCCATGTACTACTTCCTGCTCCCGAGTTCCAAGATCCGCGATGCCACGTTCCTTTTCAATGAAGAGGGGAAGAACATTATCGTCATCATGTCCTCAGCTGGCTACATGTACACCCAGGTCATGGATGAATCGAGCAGCGCCCAACACGGCCCTTTCTATGTCACCAACGTTTTGGAGATCAACCATGAAGACTTGAAGGTAAGGCACTGTGGTCTAAAAGCGTATCGATTTGGGAGTTGTTCACATGAAACCGTTTGGGAACCACTGATCTAAGCAGTTCGATTTTTATCTGAAATAATCTATCTGAAAACATTTCAGCCGATTAGGGATGCACTAATACTGAATCTAAAATATAGTACCAGAAATTTAGGTTTTCCTCAGTACTAAAATCTAATGCCAAGAGCTACGTTTAAGGTTTCAGATCTCAAAATAAAGCTAATCAACTCACACAATGGTAAAAATGGATTATATCTTAACTATTTTTGCACAATAATTTTAAACATATGATCTAAATCTATACTGTGTGATAAAAGCAGTGGACCAGATTCTACAAGGCCAATATATCAAGTTTAGTATTTGGACGAAAATTGTCTCGGTGCATCCCTGCTGTTACTATTAGAGGGTTTAGTTAATTTCATGTTTCGACACTAAATGAAATGTTAAAAAATTGTCAGAAAGCAGAATTGATTGATTGATTGATTGATTGATTGATTGAAATTCCTTGTATGTGACTACAGGATAGCAACGGCCAGGTAGCTGGAGGCGGGGTGTCGGTCTATTACTCCCATGTGCTCCAGATGCTGTTCTTCAGCTACAGCCAGGGCAAGTCCTTCGCTGCCACCATCAGCCGCAGCACCACCGACGTGCAGAGACTCTTCACCATCAACATCAAAGGGTAATTAGAGCTTCCACACGTTCCTCACCGCCACGGCACTGGGTCTGGGAAACAAAATAGGCAACTAGAAGAGCTGACTCTCAGTGTCTGTAGGTCTCTCTTTATGTCTCTCTGCCTTTGTTTCTTTACCCCCCCCCCCCCCCCCCCCCCCTTCCTTCTTTAGCTCTAACGGTGGCAGCAGTAAGATGTCGCCTGCTCTGTGTCAGTGGTCTGAGGTGATGAACCACCCAGGCCTGGTGTGCTGCGTGCAGCAGACGACAGGCATACCGCTGGTCATCATGGTCAAGCCAGACACCTTCCTCATCCAGGAGATCAAAACTCTTCCAGCCAAGGCTAAGGTAAGACATGCAACATTGGTATGTTAGGGAATTAAAGTGATTTTTAAATCGCTAATGAAAAAAATCAAGTTACATAGTTCAGATATTTACTTTTGCATTTCAGATATTTAAAGGAGACAGATAAAACAATGATTTTAACAGTGTAGCACTAATTGTGGATCCATTTATAGGTTTCTTTATGAAAATCGTTACCCACTGTACTGCTTCTAATGCTATTTCCTGAGGATCAAATGACGCTTTTCTGCCTTTTCCTCAGATTCAAGACATGGTGGCTATCCGCCACACTGCCAGCAATGAGCAACAGCGCACTACGATGATCCTGCTCTGCGAGGACGGCAGTCTGCGCATTTACATGGCCAATGTAGACAACACCTCTTACTGGCTCCAGCCCTCACTGCAGCCCAGCTGTGGCATCAGCATCATGAAGCCTGTCCGCAAGCGCAAGGCAGCTGCTACTAGTGAGTTTTGCAGGGCAGGAAACAAAAAGTGTAGATCAGAGAAACACTCTAGACAATGGCTGACTGGTATAATTGTGCAGTTGTCAGTGCAGACTTATTAAACATTGTAGTTATCAAATTTGTAATAACATTTTGAGATATTTTCCTGTTGAGCCACCAAAACCAAAATATTCCACTGAATTGCTCTTCTCTCCCAGCCTCTGAAAGATTGTCTGTACAGGAGAAATCCTTAGCTGTGCTAAATCTTTAGCACCCATCTCAGACATCTTAGTGCTTGTTAAACGTAATAACTTTGCTTCCAGCCACCCGAACCTCCAGTCAAGTGACGTTCCCCGTGGACTTCTTCGAACACAACCAGCAGCTGACAGAGGTGGAGTTTGGGGGAAATGACTTGCTGCAGGTCTATAATGGACAGCAGAT
The DNA here is from genome assembly GCA_034670385.1 of Hoplostethus mediterraneus. NCBI lineage: Eukaryota > Metazoa > Chordata > Actinopteri > Trachichthyiformes > Trachichthyidae > Hoplostethus > Hoplostethus mediterraneus. The sequence continues at coordinate 15,858,800 of JAXDDW010000001.1, read as the reverse complement.
CAAACACAGACTCAACTCTACTGGGATGTATGTGGCCAACACAAAGGTAGGAAGTTTTTTGTTTTTTGTTTTTCAAAAAGAGAGAGATCGCTTTTCTATTTCCTGGGTTAATGTGTTGCTATAACAGTAACACTGACAAGGTGAAACATGTGAGTCCCACTGGGGCCGCTTTACTGATTCTGTGAGGTGCTGTGGGTGAAAGCATCCACCAAATGGTTTAAATGATGTTAACCAAAAGAAGGGTGTGTTTTTGGTCATAACTCTGGTGGTCTCCTCCTAGCCTGGCGGCTTCACAGTGGAAGCTGTCAACAACAACAGCTCCATGGTGATGACAGGCATGCGGGTACAGGTGGGAACTCAGGCCATCGAGAGAGCGCCGTCCTACTTGGAAATCTTTGGCCGCACCATGCAGATAAACTTGGCACGTGCCCGCTGGTTTGACTTGCCCTTCACCAGAGAGGAGGCTCTGCAGGCTGACAAGAAGCTATCCATCTTCAGTAAGAGCAGTGATGATGACATCTAGCCACTTGTTTTGCAGCTTTACTGTTGGACATTCTTTGTCTTTTCTATTAGTTTCAATTCATGTCGATTCCTGTAAAACTGAAGAAAAAACTGGTTGAATTTTGCACTTTTTGCACTTACTGACTCCCACAATCCAATAATTATTACTCATTTGTGCAGCATCTTGACATAGCTTTCACGAATTAGATGAAAAAGTTGACTTAGAAACAGTTCATTTCAAAATAAGAATGTCATTATCTACTCACTCCCATGTCAGTCGAAACTCCATTGACGTTTGCTAAGTTTGCTAAACAAGTTTGCTAAACAACTCATGCAGCCTAATTCAAGTGTTTTGTAGCCATGTAATTGCACTGTGGTTGTACATAATGTGTTTCTACTCACATTGGGGTGAGTAGATGACAGAATCTTAATTTATAATCAGAATTTAGAGACTTTCAGAAACCAAAGCATTTCCTCATCTGATTTCATCTTCCTTTCATCTATTTTTAAAGTTGGAGCGTCCGTTGACCCGGCCGGAGTCACCATGCTCGACTCCATCAAGATCTACGGTAAAACCAAGGAGCAGTTTGGCTGGCCTGAGGATCCACCCGAGGACTTTTCTTCCGCCTCTGTTAACAACGTCTGCAGCCCCAACCTCAACCAGGGAAATGGCACAGCCGACGGAGACATAGCCACCCCCACCACCACCAGTGGCAGTGTGCTGGAGAGGTACGGGCTGTCCACTATAGGGGGTCAATCTGTTAGCATCCACAGCCCCCCCCCCCCCCCCCCCCCCCCGGTTCAGTTAACCACACCCATGTTCTGATGTGGTCTGTCAGCAGATAGTGAGAGCATTTCTTTGACATTCCAGTGAACCACGTTTGTGTCTGTCATCTGCCAGACTTCCTTTTATCCACAGACCACATAGTTTATCAGTATGGAACAAAGTTATTAGCTCAATAACTATTGCTTTGACTAATTGCCACAGTGAGGATGGATAAAATAGATCTCTCTAATAGTGTGTGCGGTGAATGCAAACTAATGCTCTGCGTTTATGCTCAGTAAAAGTAGTTCAGCCAATACTCGGTGTCAGTATATCACAGTGGAAAAAGTATTATTGGTGCATCTCTACTCTTGATGGGTCACGTAGCAGGACAGGAGATTGTAGTGGGAGAGTAGAGGATGAGCCTGATGGTAGTGGGGCTCTTTGTGTCCTTAGAGTATGTAGCGTGTCTAGTGCATGGCTATCGTGATGTCATCTTTTCTTGCATGCCTTTCTTCTGTTCAATTGAATCATTTACTTTCACTTGTTTCTTTCTGTGATCCTCACACTTTTTTGTTCTTTTTCTTTTGCTCCCAAAAATACAATAAAAAGTTGTGAAACTGAGTCCTTATCAACCTTGGACCGGTTAGTAACTGCCCTTTCTCTGCTTGTTTGTATGGTTTTGTGCATGCGTGTAAGTTTGTGTGTCCATGCCTGAGACTGTGAAACATGCCATGTGCCATCTCCACACTTATAAAAGAACATAAGTTTCAGCTTTTTTCCTGACAACCATTTATTCTTGCATTTGATGTTTTTTTTGCATTGATATTAGTATAGACTGCAACAGGTTGTGATTTGATGTTACTTTCCTTGTTTTGGTTGGCTTATTGCAGATATAGTCAGCAGTAGAAGCAGTGTTGATTGTATTTCTCACTTCTAGGTTGGTGGTCAGCTCCCTCGAAGCTTTGGAAAGCTGCTTTGCAGTGGGATCCTCCAGTGAAAAGGTAACCTGAGATGAGAATTTTACTCTTCAATGTTCTTAAATTGAAGGATGAAAATTCCTGTGTTACCCCGACTGGAGAAATGTTTTTTAGAGAGCAATGTTGACTTGTGTGTGTGTGTCCGTCAATTTGTCTAGGAGAAGAACAAGGCTGCAGCGCTGGAGTTGGCTACTCTCCTCCTGTCCATGCCTACCCCTGCAGGTGTGCAACAGCAGACCAAAGGTCTTCTGGCTAGCCTACACACCAGCCGCACTGCCTACCACAACCATAAGGTAAAGTGGTATCATCCCCCTTTTGCACTGTATCCTGCTGAAATCATGAACATACTGTATATAATAAAAGAAGGATTACCATTAGCTGTAAACTATAAAAGCAGCAAAGTCAAATTTATTTGGAAAGTACAAGTAAGTCAAAAGAGAGTAAATGGAAAAATAAAAATGAGAGCAACCACAAATTCCAAATTTTGTGTGTGTGTGTGTTGTCTTGATTAAAATAACTCGAATTGAGAAATGCAAATGTGTTCTCCTCTGGGGCTGTGTTAAACTGTGTAAGAACCCCATAAAAGAGGTAATCTAACTTTGTGGTAGGGGTGGGTGATATGACTAAAAATCAATATTGTGATTATTTCAAACTTTTACCTCGATTACGATGAATGAACGATTATTTTATTTGTTTTGTTTTGAAATTTGTTTTATTTTGAAATTGACTGGATGCTCTATGCCGTTCCTGTGTCTGACTTCCTGCCCAGCTTGACCCATTCGCTCGCGGCTCGCAAAAAAACAAACGGTCAAAACCTGTCTGAACATGGTGTTATTGGACGGGGCGGAGGGACGTGACTGAATACGACATAGTATTTTTTTAAGGGGACAGTTCATGAACGCACGCATGAAAGTATTTGGCCCATTCATTCACGGGAAAGTGATGTTATGTCTGATGCACGCGCACACACACAGACACTCACACTGGTTGCTTTGCTAATTGGCCAGGGTCATGTACTCATAAGTACTTCAAATGAAGTACAGCAAGCATCCCCTGTGATAGACTGCAGTGTATAGCTTGTGTTTTTATGGAAGACAAACAAAATATTAGATTACTGTATATGTATACTGTATATTCAGGTTTCTAAGCAGCCTTTTATGTAGTCGTGAAGAAATTATCAATTGTGTTGCAATGCTACTCACCTGGGCAAGGTTGCTGGAAGTGTTGAGACTTGACTACAAACGCCTGTTGAATTGATTTAGTGACCTGCGTTTGTAGTAATTAGCATTTGAACATTTGTAGTTGTAATGTTAGGTGGCTGTACTCTGAGGATGGAACAGATGATTTAGAGTTTGGCACTTTGTATGTCAGCATAGGATGTAGTGTCTTAGAGTATGAATTTTGAAAGTCAGTTTGGCACTTTGCATTTTGAGTTTTGTACATTGAAATTCTGCTGTCCAAAATGAGTCAAAGCAATCGGAAAAAACTGTAATTGCTTAAATGACACAGCAATTCATTCATAAACCTTGGAAAGGTGTAATGTAACATTCTCAACAGAATTACCAGGTATTAATGTGATGCTCATCTACCCTAAATAACTAGTGCCAATGTGCCCCCCCCCCCCACACTCACTTCCTCTCCTCAGGACCAGTCCCTGCTGAGTAACGCAGTTCAGTGTCTGAACAGCTGCAGCCGTGAGGGCAGGGAGCTGGACCCCGATGTCTTCCAGAGGCTGGTGATCACCGCCCGCTCCATCGCCATCATGAGACCCAACAACTTGGTCCACTTCACAGAGACTAAGCCACCACTCCATGACTCTGGTGAGAGGAAATGCTTGCTCTGCGGGTGATGCGTGTTGATCAAGATTGTGGACTAAGGGATTACATGAAAAGGGGGTTAAAATTTGAGTCATGTTCAACAAAGAGACAATTTATTGAGTAATTTGTTTAGGCTCATTTTTTTCAAATTTTGGTATGATTGTATTTTTGAGGACTAATTTCTATAATATGTATCCAGAAATGACAGAGGATGGGCAAAAGCATGTGGATGGCGAGAGCGGTAATTTCATCATGCAGCTGGTGAATAACTTCTGGAAGCTCCACGCCCTCAAACCAAAGAACGCCTTCCTTGCTCCTGCTTGTTTGCCTGGTAAGTGAAAAACGTGTAAGAAACACAACTTGATAGCTTTTCTCATACTGGTGGAGAGTAACAAATGTGTTAAATAATACCAGGATAAAATGGTTGTTGTCATTTTATTTTCTCAGGTCTGACTCATGTGGAAGCGACAGTAAATGCCTTGGTGGACATAATCCATGGATACTGCACATGTGAACTAGACTACATCAATGTAGCCTCCAAAATCTACATGCAAATGTTGCTGTGCACTGTAAGTATTTCTCACTGGAGTAATCATTTGCACCTTGAGAATGTTTTACACTGTTTATTATTACTTGGGATGTTTGAGTATTGTATTTTTGAGTGGGTAGAAGTAAATGCCACATCCTGTTTCTAATAATGAAAAAAGGACCATTTTATTATTTTGCCCTATAAAGACAGAGCGTGAGTAATAAAAATAATTTTTGGATATGGAGTTTTATTTCCATTGTAATAGTCTAAATATTCAGTTTGTTCAGGTGTACAGGAATATTTGTGATCAGGATATGAACATTTTTATAAACCGTTTATCCTCAATAATCCCTTAACTAGGATATAAGCTATTTTATGGACTGTTGCATTTAAAGGCACTGATCAATGGCAGTACATTGATTGATGGCTCAGAGGAATCATGACTGTCTGTAAGTAACCAATCATGCCCCTTTTGAACCGATTCCAGGATACCTCTGTGAGCTTTGCTTGTAAGCAGGCACTGATCCGAGTGCTTCGACCAAGAAATAAGAGGCGTCATGTGACCCTTCCATCTCCCCCACGCTCCAACACACCCATGGGTGAGTATTTGCACAAGTGTCATACAGGGTTTCAGTAGACGTCTGGGACAGTGGGAAAATGAATTGAACAAAATTAATTTGAAAATTGAAATTTCAGGAATTCCACAAACCCTAAGGACAATATTGTTGTTCTGTCCCAACATACATGTCTAAGTGTGTGCGAGACATATTTAAAGACTTATTTATCCTTTTTCTTTTTCAGGAGACAAAGATGACGATGATGACGATGATGCTGATGACAAAATGCAGTCATCAGTGCTGACTGGAGGGGAAGAGGGAAGACAGGAGAGTCAGGAGCAGAGTGAAGTGGACCACGGCGACTTTGAGATGGTGGTGAGAGAACCACATGAACCTAACAGAGTGCTGTAGTCATACTGTAGTTATAAGAGTTTCTATTGAATTTTTATGGTGGTGTGCCCATAAATTGTTTTTCTTAACTTATCCACTGTGTGTACCTTTTGTAACACACCTTTGTACCTTTTGTGTATCTGTCTCTTCAGTCTGAGTCCATGGTCCTAGAGACAGCGGAGAACGTGAACAACGGGAATCCGTCTCCCCTGGAGGCTCTGCTGGCTGGAGCCGAAGGTTTCCCCCCCATGCTGGACATCCCTCCCGATGCAGATGACGAGACCATGGTGGAGCTGGCCATTGCTCTCAGCTTGCAGCAGGACCAACAGGGTCAGCAGAATACAATTCAGTTGTAACAACCTGGTTGGGAGTCTCATAGGGCTGAATGCTTTGGCACATAAACACTTAGATTTCTATTTCTAGGTTACAGTACACCTCAAAATGATTGTCCCCATCTCTGTCAGGTTAATCATCAATTAGGAGTTCAGGTTATGGGGTCAGTGCTCTAATCTAGTTTGTATGTGTTTTGATGTTTTTAGGCAGTAGCAGTAGTGCCCTTGGCCTCCAGAGCCTTGGGTTGTCTGGCCAGGCCCCAAGCTCCTCCTCACTGGATGCCGGCACCCTGTCAGACACCACAGCATCAGGTAAGACAACTGCGTCCATGAGAACGCATGGTCAGCAGGGTGAGAAATTATTTTTTGTTTACAGGCCACAGTGGGTTTGTAATCCATAAATTCATCAGACAAATTCATCAGACACACAGACAGTATTTTTCTAGCCAGCCACGGTTTTCAAATGGGATACGACCTCTCCTTGAGAGTCTCCTTTGATCAGGGATATGTTCAACAAACCATATGTCATTTTTACATTACCACTTTTGACATATTGAATGTTAGGCAGTTGTTTTTCCTCACCAGATATGTCACATTTTGGGGTTTATAACATTTGGTCTTGTTAGCATAAGTAGCCGCAAGCTAGCCAGTTATGTCAAGGTACCCCTGTGATTTTATATGTTAGTGCTGAAATTATTGCAATTATGTTGAAAAACTGTATATTTTTTCAATCATAGAGGCTACAGGAAAACAGCCAGCATCAGGGTGAAGGATGTTTTTAATGTATTGCGTACATTATGGCTTATAATTTGTTGGTGCACATGTTAAAATGCAAATCATGTATCCTGGCCAAGTGACTGCGGTGTATTTACTGTTACAGCTATTGCTATGATTTCAGCCCCGGCGTCAGATGATGAGGGCAGCACCGCTGCCACTGATGGCTCCACACTGCGGACATCCCCAGCTGAGCATGGCGGCAGCGTGGGCTCAGAGAGCGGAGGCTCTGCCATTGACTCTGTAGCCGGGGAGCACAGTGGTGGGTTCAATTTCAAAATACTATATGTTTATACTTTGTTAACAAAATGTATGAATATAATAATAAAGTACTTAAGTTCCCTACTATCCTTTAGAAAATACTATAATTTGTTAGAATTTTGTGCTGAGATTCCAATATGTGTGGTTTTGTACAGTCTCAGGCCGCAGCAGTGCATATGGGGACACCACAGTGGAGGGCCACCCTGCAGGTCCAGGCAGTGTGAGCTCCAGCACCGGGGCCATCAGTACCACCACAGCCCAGCAGGAAGGTGAAGGCTCAGAAGGAGAAGGAGAAACCGAGGGAGACATCCACACTAGCAACAGGTCAGTCTTCCCAAATGAGAGGTAGCAGTGTGGCTTAGTAAGTCTGGAGACCATCCTTCCACTTACGTAAGGATGGAGTTGTTACAACTCCAAATTCAAGTTGTTAACATGTAATAAACAAGTCTTGACAAAAACATATTCGGTCAAAATGCATTTTTAGACATTTTAACATATTTACTTTCAAAAGGTTAACAAGCACTGAACAAAAAAATAATAAAATACCAGAGCACACCGAGGCCAGCGCAGAAAACGGCTAAAAATGTTGTGGGTGTTTAATTTTGTGTCTCACCAGGTTGCACATGGTTCGTCTGATGCTGCTGGAGCGCTTGCTGCAGCACCTGCCTCAGCTCCACAACGTAGGAGGGGTCCACGCCATCCCCTACATGCAGGTCATCCTCATGCTGACCTCCGACCTGGACGGCGAGGATGACAAGGATAAGGGCGCCTTGGATGACCTGCTTGCGCAGCTCATCGCCGAGCTCGGCATGCACAAAAAGGTAACCACATCCTATCTACACCTCACTAGATTTGTTGTGATTAGCCATGTTTTTAGTGTCGTCATCGTTATGTTCACTCCATCTTAACCTCCTAACAGGACGTGTCCAAAAAGAATGAGCGCAGCTCTATCAATGAAGTGCACCTGGTCATCATGAGACTGCTCAGCGTCTTCATGTCTCGTACCAAGTCTGGCTCCAAATCTTCCTCTGAGGTACGTCCTCTCTCTTTTCACATGCAATGCGACAATAGAGTCATGCTTTGAGTATTTTTTGGTCTTTTTTTTTTTTTGTGCTTGGAGTTGTTGTACCTCTATTTGAGACTCCTCCATAAGTCATGGTTGCCCCTCTTTCTCTCTCCCAGTCATCCTCTCTGATCTCCAACGCCACGGCGACTGCCCTGCTCAGCCTGGGTGCCATTGACTACTGTCTCCATGTGCTCAAGTCCCTCCTGGAGTTCTGGAAGAGCCAGCAGGGTGAAGAGGAGCCCGTGGCCACCAGCCAGCTCCTCCGCCCGCACACCGCCTCTTCGCCCCCAGACATGAGCCCATTCTTCCTGCGCCAATATGTCAAGGTAGTGGAAAACCCTTACTCTGTGTTTCCATCACACCACGTGTAGATTTTTACCCTTGACACAAAAATATAATGTATTCCAATAGGATCAGTTTCTTGATCTTTGATATGTTGTCTATGACACCATGAAATCCTTTTTATAACTGTTGAATTAAACTCACTGTGCTGCTTCCCCTCTCAGGGCCATGCTGCTGATGTGTTCGAAGCCTACTCCCAGCTGCTGACTGAAATGGTGCTACGTCTGCCCTATCAGATCAAGAAGATCGCTGACACCAACCCACGCATCCCACCTCCTGTCTTTGACCATTCCTGGTTCTACTTCCTGTCTGAAGTAATTCAATCACTTGCCTAAATTTAGCCATACACAAAAATACCTTAAAAGGTTATTTTATGTATGTATGTTAGAGGTATATCAATTATGTGTTTTGAATTATATTTTTGTTGTCATTTTCCTTGTCAAACTGTGTCTAAAACCACTTCATTCTCTCCGCTTGTTCCCCCACAGTATCTGATGATCCAACAGACGCCGTTTGTCAGGAGGCAAGTCCGTAAGCTGCTGCTGTTTATCTGTGGTTCCAAGGAGAAGTACCGTCAGCTGCGGGACCTGCACACCCTCGACTCTCACGTTCGCGGCATCAAGAAGCTCTTGGAGGAGCAGGGCATCTTCCTCCGGGCTGGCGTAGTCACGGCCACGTCTGGCTCAGCCCTGCAATATGACACCCTCATCAGTCTGGTGAGTGTCCTCGTTTTTTCTTTGTTGTATCCTGTTACTATTTGCTACTGCAAGGACCCAATTTCCCCCCAGTTTCTACATTTCTGCTATGTGGAAAGATTAATATGTCTGTTCCTGTTCCTGTTTTATGGATGATTACCATGTACAGTGTGTTTAATGTCAAACGTGGTTACTTAATTTGCTTTAACTTGCTCCTCTACCTTTGGTGCAGATGGAACACTTGAAGGCTTGTGCTGAAATTGCCACTCAGAGGACCATCAATTGGCAGAAGTTCTGTATGAAGGATGACTGTAAGTTGCAAATGAACATTTTAAGGCCTGTAGTGTTTACTTTTTCTCTTTCCCTGTTCTCCTGACTCCTCCCATTTAATTCTCGTCTCTCCTCTTTTCTCCCATGCTCTCCTCCAGCTGTGTTGTACTTCCTGCTCCAGGTCAGCTTCCTTGTGGACGAAGGTGTTTCCCCAGTGCTGTTGCAGCTGCTCTCCTGTGCCCTCTGTGGCAGTAAGGTGCTGGCCAGCTCCTCCTCCTCCTCTTCCTCCTCGTCAGGAGGAGGCTCCAATAGTGCTGGGCAGGCAGGAGCCTCTCAGTCCTCTCAGAGCAAGTCCTCCAGTAAGAAGAGCAAGAAAGAGGACAAGGAGAAAGACAAAGAGGGTGTGTTTTGCTTTAAGATATTTTAGTACGGCAGCGCTTCATTCAAATAAGAGGATAGCATAATGGTGTATCAAGTCTGTGCTCTTTTAGTAAATTCACCAAACTTTCCATACATGAAGCCAGTGATCTGACTGTGTTGTGTATTTGGGGATTTGCTGCAGGTGATGGAGTTGGCAGTCAAGAGGACCAGTTGTGTATGGCTCTGGTCAGCCAGCTAAACAAATTTGCGGACAAGGAGACACTCATCCAGTTCTTGCGCTGCTTCTTGCTAGAGTCCAACTCATCTGCTGTGCGCTGGCAAGCCCACTGCTTGGCACTGCATATATATAGGTTTGTACAAACACACACTTCAACACACAGTTATCCATAGCCCATACAGCAGTCTCTCTCTCTCTCGCTCACACTCTCTCAGACTTGTTTAATCATACTACATAAGTAGTAGCACAAACACTGAGACACAAGCACACAACAAAATGAATGAAACGTGAATACATAACCTGGGCTGGTGGCTGACTTCTGCCTCTCCCTCTGTAGGAACTCCAGTAAGTCTCAGCAGGAGCTGTTACTGGAACTGACTTGGGCCATCTGGCCTGAGCTCCCTGCATATGGCCGCAAAGCTGCCCAATTTGTCGACCTACTTGGGTACTTTTCCCTCAAGACCCCCCAGACAGAGAAAAAGGTTTGTTTGACTAGGCTACAATGCCATAGGCTACAGGCTCTACATTTCAGTGTGAGGGGCTGACTGGATCTCTTCCCAAAAGTCCTTTAGGAACTTCTTTTAATCAATCAGCAGAACTTTTTCAGCTATAATGTAGGAATATGCCTCATGAAATAGTTTTCTTTTCTCTTCCAGCTCAAGGAGTATTCCCAGAAGGCTGTGGAAATCCTGAGGACACAGAACCATATTCTAACCAACCACCCCAACTCCAACATCTACAAGTACGTCTACACAGATATTGCTATTGGTAGCAAGGAGAATGAAAATGTAAAGCAGGGGGACATCAACCACTGAAAACTCACGTCTGTCCTCTCTTGCAGCACTCTGTCAGGCTTGGTGGAGTTTGATGGCTTTTTCCTTGAGAGTGACCCCTGCTTGGTGTGCAACAACCCAGAGGTTCCCTTCTCAGTATGTGGCATTCAGTCTCTTTGTGTACTTTTTGTGTACAGGGCCAGAGAATACTTGATCTTTCAATATATCAATGTCTATGGTAAATGTGGTGCTGTTGCCATGTTGGTGCCTAGTTTGTGTTCTTTGACTGAAGGAGATGATTTTTTCCCCCTCCAGAACATCAAACTGTCATCTATCAAAGTGGACACACGCTACACCACCACACAGCAGGTCGTCAAGCTCATTGGCAGCCACACCATCAGCAAAGTCACAGTGAAAATCGGTGACCTGAAACGCACCAAAATGGTCCGCACCATCAACCTCTACTACAACAACAGGACTGTACAGGCTATCGTGGAGCTGAAGAATAAGTGAGTTTTACATGATTTCTCTCTGTCTTTCTCACGGTCTGTTTCTCTATCCTCTCTTCTGTCTTTCTCTATTGCACTTGGTAACATGAAACATGGAATCTAAAATTTCTACTTTAAAGTTTCCGTCTCTCCTTCCTCTGTATCTAAACATGTTCACTAAATGATAAATATACTAGACTGTTAAGATATAATACAAGTTTGGGTGCTTGGGTAAAATACATTTTTCCACTCAGCACATCAGAATCACTTTATTTTCTATGTATAGGAATTTGTTTTGGTCATTGCAGGACATAATTAGAGCTCATGTAACTTAATTACATAGTGACAGTCACTGAATGTGAAAAGGGGGCAATGCAAACCTTAAAAAAATATGTTGATTAATGGATTAAAGCTTATATTGAGATGTGAGATGAAGTTAAAGCTCTTCTGCTCTGTCTGTCTCCAGGCCCGCTCGTTGGCACAAAGCCAAGAAGGTTCAGCTGACCCCAGGACAAACGGAGGTGAAGATCGACCTCCCCTTACCCATCGTCGCATCCAACCTGATGATCGAGTTCTCCGATTTCTACGAGAACTACCAGGCCTCCACCGAGACGCTGCAGTGTCCGCGCTGCAGTGCCTCTGTGCCCGCCAACCCCGGGGTGTGTGGCAACTGTGGTGAGAACGTCTACCAGTGCCACAAGTGCAGGTGAGCAGAATAGATTTGATAATTTCCAGGTTGGAATTGAAGAAAGTCTGGAAAAGTATGAAAGAAACTAACTAACTGTTCAGTTCCAGTATACGTCTACACAGTTTTTATGTCAGTTTACCTACTGTGATCAATGGTGCTGAAATAATGTTATTATTTAGAGCGCTCAAAATCAGTTATATTGGCCAAATAAGTTTGCACAAGTTTGGAATTTGTATAGATTGTTTAAATGGTAAATGCTCTGTAACAGGTCAAACCAGCAGCAAAACTGTTGGCTGCATGAAAGCTGATTGTGTTTCAAAATGACCCAGTGACTGTCCTTTCTGTTAGGTCCATCAATTACGATGAAAAGGACCCCTTCCTATGCAACGCCTGCGGTTTCTGCAAGTACGCCCGCTTTGACTTCATGCTGTATGCTAAACCATGCTGCGCCGTAGATCCCATCGAGAATGAGGAGGACAGGAAAAAGGTAAGCACTTGACGGAAAAAGACCTCAGAGTCAAATATGGGCTCACTATTTCAAATGGCAACTAGTGCACCAAAACGTGTTACGACTCCCTTCTTTGTTCAGGAAAAAAGATGAGGACAGAAGTTGTCCCCTAGCCCACCCATGCTTCTCTTACTTGATGTTTCTGTTGTTTCTGCAGGCGGTGACTAATATCAATACTCTGCTGGACAAAGCTGACCGGGTGTACCACCAACTGATGGGCCACCGGCCCCAGTTGGAGAGTCTCCTGTCTAAGGTCAATGAAGCGGCACCAGAGAAACCACAGGTTAGTCACAAGAAGGGCTCAACCCTACATGAGAAAAAGAAGAGGAAAAAAAGAGAATTTCTCTTTAGAAACTAAATTAATTACCTTTATTGCCACAATCACATCTTGTTATTTCCTCTTTTTTTCCCATCATGCCCCCAGGATGACTCTGGAGCAGGGGCGGGACTTGGCACATCCTCAGCCAATGTGAATAGGTACATTCAGCAGCTGGCCCAGGAGTACAGCGGAGACTGCAAGACATCGTTTGACGAACTCTCCAAGATTATACAGGTTGGAGAATTGGACAGCATATGGTTCTTATTACTGGTTTTGTGCCTATGTTTATGCAATTGTGGATGTATGGATAACTAAAACAAATTCTTAGCAACTCATGTGCATGGCAATATTTATTGGCTTTGGCTAGTTTACCTTCCAACTAGCTTTCTAGAAGAGATTAGGATGTCTGACTGATCAAATCAGATTAGACACACTTACAGCCAAAGATTGACCAGTTTTTCGCTAGAGGCTTGAGTTAATTTCCTACCTGGCACACATTTCATTCTGGTCTTTTCCCTGTGCTGGCAGAAAGTGCTTGCGTCCCGTAAGGAGCTCCTGGAGTACGATCTCCAGCAGAGAGAGGCTGCTACCAAGTCGTCCCGCAGCAGCAGCAGCCACCAGCCCACCTTCACCGCCAGCCAGTACCGTGCCCTCTCCGTGCTGGGCTGTGGCCACACCTCCTCCAACAAGTGCTATGGCTGTGCCTCGGCTGTCACAGGCCACTGCATCACACTGCTCCGCGCCCTGGCCACTAACCCGGCCCTCCGGCAGATCCTGGTCCTCCAGGGGCTCATCCGCGAGCTGTTTGAGTATAATTTGCGGCGTGGCACAGCAGCCATGAGAGAGGAAGTGCGCCAGCTGGTCTGTCTCCTCACCAGGTATGCCTTTCCTCCCCCGGGTTTTTGTTTCTTTTACTGGGCTTCTCTGGGCTCTCAGTCAACAAAGCAGAATTGAAGTTGATTGAAGTTGATTTTCTCCCAGCACTAGCTCAATGGGCAGAGCGAGGCACTAACGCTTCCCACTGGGGCAACCCTCACCGAAAATATATGTACTGGTATTGTCAGGTGCTTTGGATAAAAGTGTCTACCAAATGTACCATGTGTTAGCATATGTTATACTTCTCCACACTTTTTCACTAGTGGAGATGAGGTAATTTTCTATCTCTTGTTTCCTCCCATGTTCTCTGGTTCAGAGATCACCCAGAGGCCACTCAGCAGATGAATGACCTCATCATCGCCAAGGTGTCGGCTGCCCTCAAAGGTCACTGGGCCAATCCTGACCTGGTAAATCCTCTTCTGCTACCTCCAGCTGGAAGCTTAACAAATGACACAAATATTGTGCTTTCATTGTTAAATGTACACTGCAAGAAATGTCCATCTTCACAAGTAAATTTTGTATTGAGTTATTTTTATTAAAACAGGAACCAATGGGTTAATTTTGTGTTTTGACATGTGTTGTGTGTATTTTCCCAACAGGTTAGTAATCTGCAGTATGAGATGCTGCTGCTGACAGACTCAATTTCCAAAGAGGGAGGATGCTGGGAGTTGCGGTTGCGTTGTGGTAAGCCTATTTTCCTAAGCCGATACATACAAAGGCTTTATTTTTTAACGCTCATTTTTAATGCCCTTCATGCTGTTAGAGTTGTCATTATAACTGATTGCAAGTGAGGGCTTCTAATAGCATTTTGTGTTTGTGTCCACCTAGCCCTCAGTCTGTTCCTCATGTCTGTGAACATAAAGACACCTGTAGTGGTGGAGAACATCACTCTCATGTGTCTGAGGATCCTGCAAAAACTGATCAAGCCCCCTGCCCCCACCAGCAAGAAGAATAAGGTAAACATTCAGTAGCTCTGCCATGCAGTGTTGAAGAACAAACACTGGACTATTGGTGACTATTTTGAAGCGCTAATTATGAAATGCCTCAAATGGCTTTGACAAAATAGGGAATTCATGGTAAATTGGATAATTAATTGACATGATTGGAAAAAGCACTTGGCTGTCTTAAGAGTTTAATATATAGTGGAAACCCTGTGATTTACCAAATTATGCTCTGCGTTGCCTGTCATGCTCACTTACACAATGATGTGTGTGTGTGTGTGTGTTTTTGTTTAAAGGATGCTGCTGTTGAATCCCTGACCACAGTCAAGCCCTACAGCAATGAAATCCATGCGCAGGCCCAGCTCTGGCTCAAGAAGGACCCCAAAGCATCTTATGAGGCTTGGAAGAAATGTCTCCCAGCTAGATGTAAGTGAATGTTTCTAAAAACGTATGCATCAAAACTATGTAGCAAACCTTGTAGCAACTGATTAGAAGATGAGTTCATTGAAAACTCAGATAATGGTAAGCCTTTCATTGAGTTTATCTTGATGCCCACAGGCCAGGAGCCTGTGTCAAAACCTCAGAACAAGGTGGAGTTGCGGAGGCAGTACCTGCTGGAGAAGTATGTGTGGAAGTGGAAGCAGTTCATGAGGTCCAGGACTGAGGGCCTTTTCCCTCGCCTGCTGAAGCTAAGCCACAACAACTGGCTGCGCCAGGTAATCCTCGTCCACCAGCTTGTCATATTATGTATAATTCAGCTCTGCTTTTCATAATTTTTCATCCTAATCAGATTGATGAGAGATTATGTCCATTTTAATTATCCAGCTTCTTGAAATACCCCTCTGAAGTCAACATACTTGTAGAACTTTGAAGCGTTTTTGGTTAACTGAACCTTTATTTGTAGGTCCTCTTCACGCCTGCCACTCAGGCAGCCAGACAGGCAGCTTGCACCATTGTGGAAGCTCTTACCACAATCCCCAGCCGCAAGCAACAGGTCCTGGACCTGCTCACCAGGTACGAGCTTCAATCTCAATATGCAAAAACATGGAAATCTGCAATCACATTAACCTTGTTGGCTCTAAATATTACTTTGAATAACATGTTGTTGTTTAGCTTTATTGAGGGTTGAAAATTGCCTCAAGCTGAAGAATTTTTATATTAAAATAACAAACAGCTCTCAGCCTCGGCCAAGACCTTGAAAATGTGGTGTGACAGTAGGCTGGAGCACCTAAAGCCTGGGTGTTACCATGTATTGTGTAAAAAACTCTTGTCTGTGTGTGGGTCAGTTATCTGGATGAGCTGAGTGTAGCTGGGGAGTGTGCGGTGGAGTACCTGGGTCTGTACCAGAAGCTGATCAAGCCAGCTCACTGGAAGGTGTATCTGGCAGCCCGTGGAGTCCTGCCCTACATCGGCAACCTGATCACCAAGGTAATGTCTTTTTTTTTTAAGACACAACATTGGACACTTACTTGAAAAACAAAACCTTCTTCAGTACCTTTACATTTTGAATGAAAGAGTATTTCTTTATAGGATAGAGTAAAACATGTTTCATGCAATATTGTGTACATACCATTGGCTTCTCTAAACTGAATCAGCCCACTAATATTCTCAATATGAATGCAGAGAAATTAATCCAAATTAGATGTCATCATAAAATGTAAGATTTTGACACTTTATACCTTTTTAAACCTTTTAATGCCATAACATCTATAATGTCAACACCACTAGGTATCGTTTTTCAATATCCAGCCCAGCTACTAAAAACTGAGCCTGTTATTACTGTGTTTAGGAAATAGCCAACCTGCTGGCTCTGGAGGAGGCTACGCTGAGCACAGACTTACAACAAGGCTACGCCCTCAAGAGTTTGACTGGTACGTACCTGTTTCGCTCCACTGCTTGGTTTGGGTCTACTATTGCTTATCCTTATACCACTAGATAGGGTTTGGGTGGGAACTACATCACCATGACCCGCTAAGGGTGCTGATGTTACCCCACAAATGGACTCCATGACAAACTTAAACATTCAATAAGTCTGATTAATTCCTGAATGACAATTTGTAAGTGCATGTTTTAGAATATCCATATGATTTGTTTGTGTTTGGCGCCCCTACAGGGTTGCTATCATCCTTTGTGGAGGTGGAGTCCATCAAGCGCCACTTCAAAAGCAGGCTGGTAGGCACAGTGCTGAACGGCTACCTGTGTCTGAGGAAGCTGGTGGTGCAGCGCACAAAGCTCATCGATGAGACTCAGGACATGCTGCTGGAGATGCTGGAGGACATGACGACAGGTCTGCACTGACACGTTTAGGAGAACCTAGAATCTAACCCTGTTGCAAGTTGTGGTTCCACTGCTGGGTGCTGGTGGTTTTATTTTGTATTTTCCTTAATCACATACTTGTTACTTGGAATAGATATAATCTTCCCAATACTTCCTCCAGTCTTTTCTGTTTCTGTTCCTCAGGGTAGTAGGTGAAGAAATTTAATAACAAACCCACTTTAGTTTTTCTACATTTAACAGAAGACTCAACCCAAGAAGGATCCTCTGAAATTAATCAGCAGCTAAGCTCATTATGTTTAAGGCATCTGAATTGTAAATCTCTTTGCTATTCTTAGGAACTGAGTCTGAAACCAAGGCCTTCATGGCGGTGTGCATAGAGACTGCAAAGCGTTACAACCTGGATGACTACAGGACACCCGTGTTCATCTTTGAACGGTTGTGCAGCATCATCTACCCCGTGAGTTGATTTCTCAAATATTAATCAAGGTTCCCACAAAAACTGGAACTTTTAAGACCAACATCCCAGCCATAGGAAATGCATGGAAAATGAGGAAACAATTAAAATATCATAGAAAACTTGATGTGTCATTGGAAATGTGAAAGTCACAGGTTAGTCTCCTAAACGTAACCAGAGAGGACCTGCTGTTGTACAACTGGACATTACTTCATCCAGATGGCAATGAATTAATGGCAATAAGATTTAGCCTTGCACATGTTGATCAGTAGTGTCCTAGATAATGATTTTGAAAAACAATTGGGAACCCTGTCATTGTAGCTATGGACTCTCCATTGCCATGGGTTGAGCTCAAGCTTTATTCTCTGTGTCTAGGAGGAGAATGAGGTGACAGAGTTCTTTGTGACCCTGGAGAAGGACCCTCAGCAGGAGGACTTCCTCCAGGGCCGCATGCCAGGAAACCCCTACAGCAGCAACGAGCCTGGCATTGGCCCTCTGATGAGGGACATCAAGAACAAAATCTGCCAGGACTGCGACCTGGTGGCACTCCTGGAAGACGACAGTGGCATGGAGGTACAATTGCCATATTTTTTAAACCAATTTTCTTTGGAATCTGTTTTCTAATTTGATGCCATTTTGGAAAGCATTTCTGCAATCAAACTCCAATTAAACAAAGCTCTCCATAATGATTTATTGATTGCACGACCGCTAGTGCACCTATTATTGTTTAGTGTGTTTGGTTTTCACTGCAAGTTCAACACACTAGAATATAAAATGCCCATGTTAACTGTGTTTGATGTCCTGTGTGTTAACATTTAATTGCAAGTTCAGTGAACTACAACACATAATCTGTACGTTGTGTGCGTTTGATTTCTCTTTGATAAGAAATGGACCATGGTCTGTTACTAAGCCATATCTGTAATGCACATGTCATAATTATACAACTCGGATGATAAATATTGTTTGGATCACATTTCTGTAAATTTCAGCACACATTCAGAATAAATGTTAAGAGCTGATGTGATCAATTAATTCCATGCCATTCCTTTTTACAGCTTCTGGTCAACAACAAAATCATTAGCTTGGATCTGTCAGTGGCAGAGGTCTACAAGAAGGTCTGGTGCCCTACAAATGAGGTGAGGGGTCCAACTGAAAACATGGGTGCATGAAAGTTGTAATAGATTTGTTTTGTTTTATTGGTAACACTTTTTCAGTGGTTTTTACTTACTTGATTTATTTTTGTAGGGTGAGCCCATGAGAATCATTTACCGCATGAGGGGTCTACTGGGAGATGCCACTGAGGAGTTCATAGAGTCACTGGACTCAACCACAGGTAAGACTTGGTATTAATTAATGTGCTGTCTCTCTTCAAGCAAATTCAAAGATAGTTTGTCCATTTTTGGGACTACTTTTTGTGCGTTGAGATCCTAAAGCACAAGGCGCAGTAATCACAATAGTAAAAACGTTTTACCCCACCCCTCTACAGATGAAGAGGAGGATGATGAGGAGGTGTACAAGATGGCCGGAGTAATGGCACAGTGTGGAGGACTGGACTGTATGCTCAACCGGTTATCTGGAATCAAAGACTTCAAGCAAGGAAGACATCTGCTTACCGTAAGTCAGGCTGTCCACTACCAAGCTCTCCACAATGAGACAACAGGTATCCAGGCTACAGTGCCGTGAAAAAGTATTTGCCCCCTTCCTGATTTCTGATTTTTTTGCATATTTATCACACACAAAGGTTTCAGATCATCAAACCAATTTTAATATCACACAAGGACAACCCAAGTAAATACAAAATGCAGTTTCTAAATGATGATTTCATTTTTTAAGGCAAAAATAAAATACAAACCTATCTGGCCCTATGTGAAAAAGTAATTGCCCCCTGAACCTAATAACTGGTTGTGCCACCCTTGGCAGCAATAACTGAAATCAAGCGTTTGCAATAATTGGTGATGAGTCTTTCACATTGCTGTGGAGGAATTTTGGCCCACTCTTCTTTGCAGAATTGTTTCAACTCAGCCATATTGGAGGGTTTTCTAGCATGAACTGCCCGTTTAAGGTCACACCACAGCATCTCAATTGGATTTCAGTCCGGACTTTGACTTGGCCACTCCAAAACCTTAATTTTGTTTTTTTTGAGCCATTCAGAGGTGGACTTGCTGGTATGTTTCGGGTCGTTGTCCTGCTGCATAATCCAAGAGCGCTTGAGCTTGAGGGCACAAACTGATGGCCGGACGTTCTCCTTCAGGATTTTCTGGTAGACAGCAGAATTCATTGTTCCATCAATCACAGCAAGTTGTCCTGGTCCTGAAGCAGCAAAGCAGCCCCAGACCATCACACTGCCACCACCATGCTTCACTGTTGGCATGATGTTCTTTTTATCAAATGCTGTGCCATTTTTACGCCAGATGTAACGGGCCGCACACCTTCCAAAAAGTTCAACTTTTGTCTCGTCAGTCCACAGAATGTTTTTCCAAAAGTCTTGGGGATCATCAAGATGTTTCTTGGCAAATGTGAGACGAGCCTTTGTGTTCTTTTTTGACAGCAGTGGTTTTCGCCTTGGAACTCTCCCATGGATGCCATTTTTGGCCAGTGTCTTTCTTATGGTAGAGTCGTGAACACTGACCTTAACTGAGGCCAGCGAGGCCTGCAGTTCTTTGGATGTTGTTCTAGGTTCTTTTGTGACCTCCTGGATGAGTCGTCGTCGCACTCTTGGAGTAATTTTAGTTGGTCGACCACTCCTGGGAAGGTTCGCCACTGTTCCCAGTTTTCTCCATTTGTGGATTATGGCTCTGACCGTGGTTCACTGGAGCCCCAGAGCCTTGGAAATGGCTTTGTAACCTTTTCCAGACTGATAGATTTCAATCACTTTTTTTCTCATTTGTTCTTGAATTTCTTTGGATCGTGGCATGATGCGTTTGTTTTTGAGATCTTGTAGCCTACTTCACTTTGTCTGACAGGTTCTATTGAAGTGATTTCTTGATTCAACAAATGTGGTGGTAATCAGGCCTGGATGTGGCCAGTGAAATTGAACTCAGCTTTCCCAAAACTGTGGTTAATCACAGTTAATTTGTGATTTAACAAGGGGGGGCAATTACTTTTTCACATAGGGCCAGATAGGTTTGTATTTTTTTTCCCCCTTGGTAAATAAAATCATCATTTAGAAACTGCATTTTGTATTTACTTGGGTTGTCTTTGTGTGATATTAAAATTGGTTTGATGATCTGAAACCTTTGTGTGTGATAAATATGCAAAAAAATCAGAAATCAGGAAGGGGGCAAATACTTTTTCACGGCACTGTAGCTAGCTAGTTTGTTAGCTATTAGCTAATTATTATTATGTGATTATTATTAGTTATTATTGATAACTAAATGCTGTCTGCACAAAATACACTAATTTGATCATCAATCATTTGTAGTTAATGCTGTTTGCTTTTTGTTTATGTAAAGGCAAATAGCATTAACCACACAGTAACTACTTTTTGAATGTCCTAAGGCCGTGGCAAGTGCTTAATACATTTAAAAAAAAAAAAAAATTATACTATTAAATGGTACTAAAAGTACACTAGCCACTTCTGCACTAGCTATTCTAGCAGGACAGGAAATAAAGACGGAAATTATTTTTCTCAGTTTCACTACTCAGTTACTGGTCTTTGTGGGGCTGATGTATTGAACAATGTGGTTCCATCTCTCTCCCCAGGTTTTGCTGAAGCTGTTCAGTTACTGTGTGAAGGTGAAGGTCAATAGGCAGCAGTTGGTCAAACCAGAGATGAACACACTCAACGTCATGCTGGGGACTCTCAACCTGGTGAGTGGTTCCTTCTCAGTTCCTCCTCCATTTGTCTTCTGCCTTGGCCTCTACTTGAAAAGAGTAACAACCTGCTCTTTTGAAGTGTAGGTCAGTGCAGTGACAGTATAATGTTGGCGTTGCTATTGGGACATGAATTTACCTGCCTGATTGCACTCATTTATGTCATGGGGATTTAAACACTGGGACGTAACGTGAGTATTTATGTCAACTTAGTTCGGATATAATTCACTACCAGTCATGTTTTGAACCTCACACATTTTTCCATCAGGCTTTGGTGGCAGAACAGGAGAGTAAGGACAGTGGTGGAGCCTCCATAGCGGAGCAGGTTCTGAGCATCATGGAGATCATTCTGGATGAAGCCAACGCTGAGATTTCAGAGGACAAGGTAAGCTTCTGAAGACAGAGTCGCACTTCTGACTGAAGTCTTTGGTTTTGATAACAATAACACAGCTATTTATCTTGAACCTTTTCTTTCCTTTGTGTGGTGAATTTGTGAGTAATCTACAAGATTGATTTGGATAATCAAATGTTTGTCCAATCACTGGTAAATGGATATAGTTCAGGAGTAGGAGGACCCTTCCTCCACACAGCTGAATGAACAGGCTCGCAAAGATGTAGATAGGAGGAATAAATAAGAAACATTCTGTATATTATTCAGCTTTTTACCATCTGTTAGTCATTCAACAGAATGTAGTTTAGAAATGTATGAGGTGGAAGGTCTTTTCTGTTGCTTTGCTTAAAACCTATTGCCTTCAATAGGAAATGCCAATGAGATATTTGTACACTTTTGCCACCATAATGTATCAAAAGCTGGGAAAATACTTAAACTTCAAATTTGTCTGGTTTGTCAATTATCACATGATGACATCTTTTCCATTTAGTTTTTTCCCATTCTTATCTAGCAGCTGAATTTGTTTGACTAAAATGGGAACGCTGTGTCTTTTCCAGGGTAACCTGCTGCTGACAGGAGACAAGGACCAGCTCGTCATGCTTTTAGACCAGATCAACACGCCGTTTGTGCGCTCCAACCCCAGTGTTCTGCAGGGCCTGCTGCGCATCATCCCATACCTGTCCTTTGGTGAACTGGAGAAGATGCGGATCTTGGTGGAACGTTTCAAACCATGTTGCAGCTTTGACAAGTGGGTACCTCCTATCTTCCCACCCACAAATAAGCAGGGTTCCTACACAGAAGTGTTGAAAAGTTATGACGATGTCCAGGTCTTTAGAAGTATGGAAAACCATTAACAAAATCAAATAAGTGAGCAGCTCTAACTGAAGGTCATGAGATACCAGTTGAGTGGTTGGGTGTTGAAGTTTGTGACGAAGCAAAACTGACCTCTCCCTGTATTTCCCAAGGTATGACGAGGAACACAGCGCAGATGACAAGGTGTTTTTGGATTGCTTCTGTAAAATTGCTGCTGGAATCAAAAACAACAGCAACGGTCATCAGCTGAAGGACCTCATCCTCCAGAAAGGGATCACACAGAGTGCCCTGGACTACATGAAGAAACACATCCCCAATGCCAAAAAGTAGGTCCTTCTACTGCTGGGAGTGGTCAACGCTCATCTGTCAGAATGTTTGATATTTGTGTAGATCGGTGTGTGTGAACTTTTTTCTCTTCATTCTGAATTGTCTTTTATCAGTCTGGATGCAGATGTCTGGAAGAAGTTCCTCTCTCGACCAGCACTGCCCTTTATTCTCAGACTGCTCCGTGGCTTGGCTACCCAGCATCCCCCCACACAGGTAATGAACCTTTTGAATCAAAAGTGGAGCCGCTTTGTGTCCAGCAGCCGAAGACTGATTACACTTGGCAGTTGAATGCTTGTAATTGAATGACTATGAAGCAGGGTGTTGCTGAAAGAGCATACATTCCCAACACATCTTCCCTGAGTAAGAAAAGGTTTACCTTCATTCTCAGCATCGTGGATACAATGTGAGCAGTGAAAGTTGCTTTTTCCTAATTTCTTTCTGCAAACCTTAGCATTGAGGGGGCTGACTGTTAAAGCAAAGCAGTAGCTGGAATAATCTGGGGCGTAATTAAGTGCTTTGCAAATAAAAAAAACATTGAACTGAACCTGTCCTGATGTCTCCGCTGTCTAGGTGCTGATAGGCACAGATTCAATCACCAACTTGCACAAGCTGGAGCAGGTATCCAGTGATGAAGGCATTGGCACGCTGGCAGAGAACCTTTTGGAGGCGCTAAGGGAGCACGCCGATGTCAACCTGAAGATCGAGGCTGCCCGCAGAGAGACCAGAGCTGAGAAGAAGCGCATGGCCATGGCCATGAGGCAGAAGGCCCTGGGAACACTGGGCATGACGGTAAGTGACTCTTTTCTATTTTGTCTATTTTTATTTCCTTTTCCTATTTTTTTCACTTATTTTTTATTTTGTTGGCCTCTCTTTCTGTATGTTGGTCACAGCTGTATTATTTGCTGCTGTTTTTCTACTATGAGCCCATTTGTTTGTGTTTCAGACCAATGAGAAGGGTCAAGTCGTGACCAAGACGTCACTGCTGAAGCAGATGGAGGAGCTGATAGAGGAGCCAGGCTTGACCTGCTGTATCTGTAGAGAAGGTTACAAGTTTCAGGTACAGAACCACAGCCAGGATTACAAATAATAGGATTACAGTAGTCTGAAGTAATCTTATTTTGGATACTATTGAAACTAATATTGAAATTGCTGCCTGTAGATATAATAAATTGTTTTGAATTCTAAATTTTGATTTTAAAGACAAGTAATCCACAAGTAAATTAAATTAATCAGATTGTTACTAATTCTGAGTATCGGTAAGATGCTGATACTAACATTTTGAAAGTTACCATCCCCACCCTGAATACAGTCAGATGACCAGTCTCTTTACTACAACCTGCAGTGTGTTGATTCAACATTCTGGCCTGTCTCTCTCATCCCAGCCAACCAAAGTCCTAGGTATATACACCTTCACCAAGCGTGTGGCGTTGGAGGACTTTGAAAACAAGCCTCGCAAGCAGCAGGGCTACAGCACCGTCTCGCACTTTAACATAGTCCACTACGACTGCCATCTGGCAGCTGTCAGGTAGGAGAAAACACAGACACACAGGTGTTCCTGTCGATGTTCACTGTGCCTAAACATCACATCACGCATCTACCACTCAGTGTAATCTGAGCTTTGGACTCATTCCCTTTTCCCCCGGGCTAGGCTGGCTCGTGGGCGAGAGGAGTGGGAGAGTGCCGCTCTCCAGAATGCCAACACCAAGTGCAATGGGCTGCTCCCTGTCTGGGGGCCGCATGTACCAGAATCAGCCTTCGCTACCTGTCTAGCTAGGTAAAGGCACACATTTCATTCATAAACACACATCATGAATCAACCCAAAACCATTGATCTAAACTTGACCTGTCCTTCTCCCCTCCTATAGGCACAACACATATCTGCAGGAGTGCACAGGCCAGCGAGAGCCCACCTACCAACTCAACATCCATGACACCAAATTGCTGTTCCTCCGCTTTGCCACTGAACAGTCCTTCAGCGTGGACACGGGAGGAGGAGGCCGAGAGAGCAACATCCACCTCATCCCCTACATCATCCACACTGTGCTCTACGTCCTCAACACGTATGTACCATTTTGTCGTAGATGTGAGACGGTGACCAGGTCTGAGGCTGACCCACCGTCCAAATTGTCCAATTTGGACAATTTGGCTTGTGGTGCTCGTATTTTGGCTTGGCTTGGCTTGTGGTGCTTGTATGCATTTCCTAGCCAGGTCTTATTTTACAAACTCTTTCCTCTAAAGCACGAGGGCCACATCCCGGGAAGAGAAGAACCTGCAGAGTTTCCAGGAGCAGCCGTGTGAGAAGTGGGTGGAGAGCTCGTACGAGGTTGACGGGCCGCACTACTTCACCATCCTGTCCATGCACATCCTGCCACCTGAACGCTGGAGGACCTCACGGATATACTTCCTGCGAAGACTCCTGGTCACCGCACACGCCCGCAAGGTCTCCACAGTCTGCACCAACAAGTATGACGAATTTGCCTTTTTTATTTTTCTGTTACATTCTCTGTGTGCAGTTATTCCTCTGCATGAATTTGGATGAAGTCAAGTTGGAAACTGATATTTCAGTGAGCCACAAACGAATCTATGTCAGGGAAAAATCTGAATGCCGTTTATGTTTTTTTTAGTATTTCCAGATCCTATTTATGTACTATTTATCTGTGGCTTACTTCTACACTAACTCCTCCCTTGCTTTCTCTACTCTGTCCTGTCAGACTCACAGATAAAGCACCAAAGGAGTATGCAGTCTATCGCTCCCCTCTTCTCTTCTGGGGCCTGGTGGATCTGGTCTACGACATGTTCAGGGTAAGTGTGTTTTTTTGATATTTCAATTTCAAACCCACTGTGCAGTATTGCTCACACCAACCAATATTATTCTGCATATATTTGCATTGTATTTGACAGTGTATGTTGACAAGGTTTCTTTCTTATGAAATTGATTTGATACTACAGCTATAATATAATCTACTCAAAGTAAAAAATGTATTAGCCTGTCTATTGTATTGAAATGAAACACCAAGTAGGCACAGAAATCTTTGCGATAGCCATTAATATATTTTCATGTTATGCTCAAGACTAATAAACAAATAAAATGAATAAATAATTGAACAATTAATTGATATTTGATAAATCAACAAGCCGTGCTATAAATATGTTATAGCACGGCTTGTTGATTGAGACTGGAGAACAGGTTATTACAGTTGCCAAGGAAGTTGTAAACATAAGATCATCTCAGTATTGACAAGGCAAATCTAATCTTTGCACTCTTCGTAAACTGGTAGAAACATGTCTGATCCACTAGTCTAGTGTGTCACTCAAGGTCTAAAAATCAATCAAAGATAACTCTCAGACAGGCTTGATTTACAGAGGGAAAAGACAGACGTCTGAATTTCAGTGACAATAACAAAAAAACAATGTCCGAATTTAGTTGAAGGAAGTTTTGGAACATCTGGTCTGATCAGCTGGAGTCCTCAATATCACCAACTTCCCAGTACATCACAGAACATTTGAGATATCTGCACTATGTGTATTAATACTTACTTCCTCTTTGGCCTTGCAGAAAGTGCCCACCAGCAACACAGAGGGGGGCTGGTCCTTCTCACTGGCAGAGTATGTGCGTCACAACGACATGCCCATCTACGAAGCCTCCGAGCGCGTGCTCAGGGCATTCCAGGATGAACTCATGCCCGCCGAATCCTTCTCAGAATTCCTGGATGTTGTAGGTTGGTATCCGCACAGACACACTTGATCAACTAAGTGCACGTGGTTCTCAAAATGCTTTATACCAAAGGAAACCAAACAGACGAGAGAGGCAAAAAAGTTTGCGAGTCCAGCTTTCTCTGGTGCACTCGCTGTTATATAGGAGACGGTTTGTATTTTGCTCTTAAGTTTTGATTTGTCAATTCCCGTGAACAGAGAAGTGTCCATTCCCGCCACTTGGGCAAATCGAGCAAAACTACAGGGTCTGATTGAGGGGGGGATTGCAGTTCCACTAGTGTGTTTAAGCTATGGTGTGCTGTGTACTGCAGTGTGAAACTTAACATTTTTGTTTTTGTCCCCCAGGTCTTCTCTCTGAAATTGCGGACCCAGACCTCTTCCTGCAGGATTTGTTGAACTCTGTGCCCTGATGGCCAATCTCACCCTGCCCTCCCCACCATGTCAGCCCTGCAAATAATGCTGGGACACCTCCCAACTGAAACCCCTTTTCTCTTTTTACACACACACACACACACACGCACACATGCACACACACAGTACACAGTACACACAACTCACTTCGCCCTCCCCCTCCCAATATGACATCTTCAAATTAACTTAAAGCAGAAACTCTATGTGTAGTCTGAGAAATTCATCCACTTATGGCGACGTCTCTGTAACATTTAACCCAATAAACACAATGATGTTAAAGGGGGAAAAAAACACGCTAAAACAGAATTCACACGTTGACCCACTTCAGTCTAGATTTGTGAACACGGTAAAGTTTCAAGACTCTGCTGATCATTTAGTCGAGAGACATTTTCTGGAAGGGGGTGGAAACCTGAGTGGCGTTACCCAGGGTGTATTTTCTGACTGTTAACCACCACAAAACCCTGAAGCTTCTCCATTGTTTTGTCTTTAAAGGACATCACAGATTGGTGGTCTGCGTTCTGTCTTGAGTAGAGAATTTAATAAATCAATGTTAACCAATATCACTCTGGTTAAGAGCATAGGAATAACTTGTGAATTCTATTTTAGGGTGGATTTTTTTTTTTTTTTGCTTTAAATCCCCCCAGAGTTTGGGGCGCAATGTTAAGGTAACTAAAAAAAGAACAATGTTTTGGGATTTGACCCACCACATATTAAGAGTGGCATTTGATTTTATCTTATCTTTTTTTTTTTGGTTTTGTTTGGTTGAAGTTTGTTTTTGGTCAGGGCTTTTTAAAATGGCCGAAGGTTTCCGTGTCAGACGGTTGTGAGCCAGCCTGTCCTGTTCTCCTGGGCTTTTGCTGTTTGGTCTTCATGTAGGTTCTAACTGGAATTTGAGTGATGGGCAGAAAAAAAAGTATTTTGATTTAGTGTGCAAGGTTTCTTTTATCAGTTACAAAAGCAAATGGAAAAGAGAGATTAATTAAAGAAGGTTATTTTTATTTTATTCACTTTCGTAAAGCCATCCCTTGGTGACAAAGTAAACTTTGGACTTGTGAATGATTCCATCTGTTGCAATGAAATATCAGACCTGACTAAATTAATAATAAAACAGACCTGCATTATATCCTTAGAACACTTTTTTTTTCTTTGACTGATTTTGTCATTTGGTTTGATTTGTTTTCAATCCACCAGCAGTTCCTTTCTCTCTTGGGTTTCTGTTCCTACTTTAGTTGTCTATTGGTCTCCCCCATAATCACTGGCAACACTCTTCTGTCAATCCCCAGAACAGTTTTCTGGTAAGCAAGGTGCCGCTGAGTTTTACCCTCGGCGATTAATCAACACTTCAACGTATCGACGCCGTTTAAAACGGTGTCCTTGTACTCAACAGCCGAATGCATGGTGTGGAGTTCACCCGATTTATTGTTAATTCGCCTATTCCCGCTGCTATAATGTTCAACTGTTGCTGAATGTCTGCTTTTTGGATTTAGCCTATGATTAATAAAGCCGTAATAATTCCAAATCTGATCCAGGGTAAGCTCTTCTGTTCCAGCTCTTTATATTCTTAAAGAGGATGCGTCATTTTCAGTCCATCTGTGTGTCTAGATTGAGATGACTCATGTTTGTGTTACATCTCAACATAAATAGTAACACAAATTTAAACACAGATGAACTGAAAACATCTTTTTTTTTAACAAGCAGGCCAAAGTGCAGGATAAGCTACGGGAGTTTTGTGGCCATCTAATAGCACCTTGAATCAATCCTGTCGATGTGGGGGTCAAACCAGCATCTTTTCTGCTTGGCCTCTCATCTTGAGGTGAAACTGCCATTATTTACCCAACAGTAATCTGCAGGCTGTGCCCAGCTATGGTGTAGGCCTAGTGGTGAAGATCCTCCTGTCACGGGAACCATGTTTCCCTGCTGGCCTCAGATCAGATCTTAGCAGAACCCACTCTGTGAACTCCTCAGCTCTCTTCCTGTCTCAGTGAAGGGGAAAAAAAATGACAAAGGGAGGTGGACAGGCACCTTTCATGTCAAATCTTAATGACCATAACATCACCTGCAGGTCCTCATTTGTTCCATGGAGATGAAACAAAGATTCAAAGCACCACCTTGAAGAGATCAGTGGTCTCTTCATTCTTTTGACCCCAAAATAATGCAGCATCACAAGATTGTCACACTGCATCATTGGGTTTAAATTGCACATTCTAACCCACCTCAGTGCCATTGAGCAAGACTCTTAAAACTCCATCGGCTCTAGCAGCACATGTTCCATAACTGTTGCCAACAACATGATCGTGTGGATCAAAGAGTCTGAGTAATGAAATATTGCACTCTGTTTGTTCATTTTCATTCCAGTTTCAGGAGAAACTTTTCAACTGTGATGAAAAATTAAGTGGAGATAGGAAGAGGCTGCTGTGAGACTCATACATGAACTGTTCAGACATATACATGTGTTGCTCTATAGAAACCACTAGAGGGCAGTATTCATTAAGGTAATGTGAGACGGGAATTGTAAGGCACCCCTTGACTGTTTACTGTGAATAAAATCAAAGAAAAACCTCAAATTGCTAAAGGAATAATGAAGAGCATTCAGCCAGAAACTGAACAACTGATTTTTAGAGTAGAAAAGCCTCAAAACAAAAGCTAGTTACCTAAACAAGACAAATTGACCAGCTGCATTTAGCCAATTTAGGATACAAAGAACAGTGAAGCAAAAAACAACATCAAGAAAAGTCTTTGCAGCATCAATATCCATTTATTTTCAACTTGCATGTGAAAACACATTTCATTTGCACATTTCACTCAAAACGTTCAATATTAGACATTTCATACGTGGCAGCTAGCAATGACATCACTCAGGACATCTTTCACCAACATTTACTATACATAACTATGCATGTGCATAAACGTTTCCCCTTTGTACAAAGGAATATGGCTTTTATTTTGACGAAACCTCGACAAAGCGGTCTTTAAATGACCAAAATCAAGGACGACCGAGGCTCATCTTAAGGCACACGATGCACGTTTAGGCCCATTTGTGGACCAAATGAGATCACAGTATACATGGTCATAGAGAATGGATCAGAAACTCCATCTTCACCCCCTTTTACACGAAGACTGGAGTAAAACATCCAAATCATTATTCCTATAAAAAAATCTTTAAAAATAGTCTTTGAAAAGAATATATATTTCGTCTTTTTTCTTCTGGAATTTAACCTTGGAAAGCTCAAATCGACGTAGTGCCATATCTTCAGTGCTTCCAAAGCTTGGCTCTTCGTCATTCATGCACAGTCTCTTTATTCCACACTGGTCTCTACTGGCAGCACAGTGGCGCCACGTCCTCAGCGGCCGACGGGAACAGGCGCAGGGCTTCTCTGGAGTATTTGGAGTAGCCGTTGTGGAAGAGCAAGGCCTTCTTCACTGCAAAGAAAGAGACGGTCTTGTCCCACACGTCAGTGCTGGAGATCCCGTTGTTCACCTGGCTCTCCAGGGCCGTACGAAGCCTCTCTGCACCGTCTGTGCACTTCCTCTCCAAACTCATGATCTTACACATGCTGAGGAGAAGAGGGAGGCAAACGAACATGAAATGCTGGATAAGCTTCAGACTACCACATTGATGAAAGAGGATCATTCCTATTATTTGTATGTGCTGTTGACTGACCTCCTGTCAGAACTTATCAGACATTTAGCTGATGCTCTTACCCACAGTGCAGCAGTACAAGAAATAGATCAAATAGATCACTAACTTTATAACCTATATAGAGGAGTTGTCTTTTGATGTTACCTTGTCTGCTGATCCCTCATGATGAATGTGTTGTCAGACGGCGTCCAGTTATCCAGGCCTGTGTGGAATATAGGACGGTTCTGATTTTACCCACTAGGTCCCTCTACTTATAGCTACTCTCCCATCCATTTAATGCGATGCCGGTTCTCACAGTCTTCGGCCAATCACAAAGCACTTGTTATGACAATAGGATGTGCATGAATTACTTGAATTCATGGGATTCAATGGCCCCGATCCAAACAAACAGGTGGGAGGGGCCCTTCGCTGCCCTCCTGTCGCTCAGCTGATGTGCCAAGACAAGGGGAAATGTCCCCTGATGTCAGTAGGAACCATGAGTGATATGTGGTGGGAACGTGGAGGAGAACATCTGCCTGAAGACATGCTGAAGTTCCTCCGCTTTCCAAAATGGTGGACAAAGGTGGACACTTTTGACTCTACCGCTAACGTTCAGTTCAGCACCCTTTCACCTTTTCAACCACCAAAATAACACCGCAGAAGAAGAACTTGTATACCAGTATATTTAACTAGCAACTGGGACTGTTAGCAACATCAGTAACAACTGTAATAAACTCTCACATGA
Source organism: Hoplostethus mediterraneus (assembly GCA_034670385.1). Classification (NCBI taxonomy): domain Eukaryota; kingdom Metazoa; phylum Chordata; class Actinopteri; order Trachichthyiformes; family Trachichthyidae; genus Hoplostethus; species Hoplostethus mediterraneus. The sequence continues at coordinate 15,827,768 of JAXDDW010000001.1, read as the reverse complement.
TTGTTTATATATTTTATATCTTTTTTTGCTTTATTTTCATTGTTTCTTTCATGCCTATTTTATATTATATTCATGTGCTTATATTTTCTTTTTCCCTTATTACTTTTCCTCATTTCCCAAAGTCTCATCTGATACACCATCATTTTTTAAAACCCGTTCCCTCACATAAAATTTCAATAACCCTTCAATAATTTCAATAAATGATCCCTCATCATACTATCCACAAAGTTTCTCAACCACCTTTCAACTTTCAACCCCCCCACCCCACACACACACACACACACACACACACACACACACACACACACACACACACACACACACACACACACACACACACACACACACACACACACACACACACCCTCTTCTTCTTTTACTCTGTCTCTATTTCAGCCTCCCCGGTTCTCACGGTGAGCGTCTCCCATGGTTGATTGGTCGACAATAGTGCACCATCAGTCCAGATGGTGTGCCTGGGAGCCCTGTTGACTGCACTGTGTTCCTGGGTGGGGAAACGGGGGGGGGGGTGGGGGGGAGGAGGACGGAGGGTGTGTGTGGGTGTTTGGTCACTCAATCTTTGTTCGATGGGGCACACTTCCTTTGTGCAGCCGGCCTCAGTGTCATTAACACTGAAGTGTGGGAAGCCTGGGACCACGGCGGCTCCCACGTTCCACTGAGGCAGGAAGGGAGCGTGTGACTCAGACGTGGCCAGCGGCAGGCAGGGCAGCCAGCTGTGTGTGTGTGTGTGTGTGTGTATGTGTGTGTATGTGTGTGTGTGTGTGAGAGAGAGAGAGAGTGAATGAGAGTGAGAGTGTGGCTGTCTGTATGAGAATGTGGAGTTTGCCTGATGTGTGTGAGCATGTGCTGGGGAGCGTGGGGAGCCCGAAGTGTGGAGGCTGTTAGGATGGAAATAGACCGGCTTTGCTCCTGTTTGTAAGTACCATCAAATTGAAGCTGGCAGGCTGCGCCGCTTCAACCACGTGGCCGTTGAGTGAGTCGCGCTAAATGATAAGAGCGTGCACGGCAAATTTCCCAGTGTTAATAAGTGATTTTTCAAGTCGACACGTGTTGATTGGAAAGTCTCGTAGAGTCAAATCATCGAACAGACAAGCAGAGTTTTTTTTTTTTTAGTGCTGAAAACATAAATGCTTCAAACCGTCTCAGTGTTGTGCACCTCCGGGAGAAAGGCTGCTGTGTCAAGCCAGTGGAAGTAGCTGCGTGTTGTTGATCTTTTCTCCTCGCTGCCCCTCCGTAACACCCACGTGTGCCACGGTGGCCGAGGCACTTTGTGCTCAATTACGTTCTGGTGGAGATGACATGAGACGGTGGCGTGCTTCCCCACCGGGGTCACCACTTTCCCATATGAACAGAAGCGCTGGGTCAGTCTCCCAGCATCACCCCCCCCCCCTCCCCCAACACACACACACACACACACACACACCACCCAGTCTCTTTTTCTTGCAGTCTATTCCTCCACCTGCTCCCCGGAGACACACTCATTGTCCCCACGGCAATAAACACTTCATTGAGCATGTGGCAGCCCTGCGTTCCTCAAAGCCCTTCCCAGCGCTCCCATTGGCCGGGGACTGTGAGAAACTCCAACAAGCCCAAGACCCACACATTCATATGGAGATTTGGGAGTATAAATACAGGGGGAGAGGCAGAGGAGAGGCCAGCACAGACCTGACTGGCTCTTCACTTGAGACTATCAGCCGAGCAGGAAAGCTCTGACTCCACAGCTATGGCCCCCACCGTTTACTGGACAAATGAACTACTCTAAGGAACATCTGACTCCTACCCATAAGGTAAATACGATCTCTGCAAAGTCAGAACTGTCTTGTTACAGTGTTCAGTATGATACTGTATATAAAATGATATTCAAGGTGACTAAATCTTCTATTTTCCCCTCTCCAGCTGAGAAAGCCGATGGTGGAGAAACTGCGTCGGGATCGCATCAACACCAGCATCGAGCAGCTGAAGTCCCTGCTGGGTCCCGAGTTCCTCAGGCAGCAGCCCGACTCCAAGCAAGAGAAGGCGGACATCTTGGAGATGGCCGTCTGCTACCTGAGAGGTTGGCAGCAGCAGAAGCAGCGGGCCGGGACGCCTGGCCCGATGACGGCCGGCGACGGTTACTCCCGCTGCGTGCAGGAGGCCATCAGCTTCCTGTCCCAGAGCGAGGCCCAGACCCAGACCCAGACCCAGTCCCACGGGCGGCTGCTCAGCCACTTCCAGAGGCTGCAGGCATCCAGCAGCAGCAGCAGCAGCAGCACCAACCAGAGTTCCTACACCCTCTCCCCTCCTGGCTCGCCGGCACACCCGGTCAGCTCCAACAAGGGTGTGAGCCTGGCCAACGGCCTTCTCTGGAGGCCCTGGTAGAATGGAGAGACACAAACAAGAACCAAGTCTGTGAACGTCATGGACGGCGAGTTGAGGACTGACAGAAGTTTATTTCTTTTGCATTAGCAAGAGATGCTGTGCTGTTGAGTCTTCATCAGTGTGAAGAAAAGGGCACAATGTGCTAGTAGTCCTTTGGAAGAACTGAAATGAGGTGGTTCAGGTTATACTGAATATGTACGCTATGTGTACACACGTTATACTGCTTGTTTATTGAGAGTGTTACTCTTGGTGTCGGTTGTTCCCGTGGGACAAAAGAGATTCTGAAATTGAGTTTGTTTTGCAAATGCTTGTGAATGATCCTGCTGTTATACGACCCACATTGGGTTGAAACTATTTGGTGTCTGAGACATTGTTTGATTTACGTGTTCAAACTATCTTTGATATCTCGTATCACAGACTGATCTGTTGTCAGCCTGATGTTATGAATCAACAACATCCCATACCTGGATCCAATGGATCTATTTCTACTGTAAATCCTATTATGATTACTTTAATATGACTGTTATGTAACCATTATTTGGCTTATGTGTTAAGGAATATTACTGATGGCATTGTAACAGTTGATACTTATTCAACTGAAATGTTCAAAATAGATGTTTACTGCATCTTCAGATGAAAACCTTTTATAAAGGAATTGTTGTCAACATGAATCTTTTGTTAAAAGAACTGATTTAATTTCTTCGTTAAGAAGTGTGCCTGTGAACGTGTGGAAAAATAAACTGAAAACTTCAGATGAAGTTTTACAAAAGTAAACAATTTTGCTGTCGTTTTCTCTCCCAGAAATCTTGTGTTGAAAGTCAGCAGCAGTTACAGAAAAGATAAGATAATAATGTGTTTCCTAGTGTGAAAGTCTAGTTACTATATTTATACTTTAGGCATTTAGCTGACAGAGAAGAAGCGGGCAGGCAGAGTTTGTTTTGTTCGTTGGGAAGTGAAAGCAGGAATCCCTTTCCATGGAGGGCTACACATTTACACTCTTTCACCTGAGAGCTTCTCAGTACATCACTACCGTTCTGCTCAAAGGAACACTGGTAGTCCTGTTTTGAGGGTTGAATTCCTGTACCAGTCAGCAACAGCCATGTGACCTGTCAGAAAGTCCTCAAGCAAAGCACTGAACTCTGTTTAAGTCGCTTTCTGACTGCAGTGTCACTTCTCTAACACTTATTCTACCATTGCTTCAATCATAAAGTCATCATGTTAACAATTTGAAAAAGTGGTGTAAATGTTATAATAATTTTTGAGCTAATCACACCTAAAAGTCATCAAGGTGATATTACACTTGAGAAAAAATGGAGGGAGTATAATAATACTATGTTTCCAGTAGAATACATGGTGTCCATCATTTAAACAGCAACACTGACCACCAGACTGCCTCTCCTGCTTGTCTGGGCTTGTTAGTATTGCTGGACCCAGTGGGAACTGAACCACCAACACTTGCAACGTTATACTGCTGAATGTTTTTGCCTATGTTGTATCTTCTAACAGCCTTTGTGACTATACAACCCTGGGTAAAAATACAAATGAGTACTTATGTTCTTATAAAGAAAGGTTAACCAACATAAATATGTGTTTGAGCATTGATGTTTTCAGTGTGCTTACTGGTAATCTGTCTTTTATAGTGGGATTAATCTTGATGGTGTTAGCTGGTGAAAATGCATTCCTTCTCTAACCCTGAAATGTTAAAATGTATCTGTAATGTATGTTGACATAACTGTAGGTTCATGTAGATTGTTTTGCTGCATCAATGACCCGATACATTTTCATCTCATCTTATTTTAGATGCTGGATGTCCAAAATAATGCAGGGTGACAACACCTAGCACAACACCGCTGTGTGTCACCGTGCCCTTGTTTCTGTTGCAGCGGTAGTGACATGCTGTCTTGTGCCTGAATTGTATCGCAAAAAGTGTTACAAAAAGTCTTTCACAACTATTTGTCTTTGCAAAAGTTGTGGAGAGGCTGTGTGGTATGCCTGGGAGTTTCTCAGGGTCTAGTTGGCTAGGCCAGATGGTCTAGCTGAGGGTGCCCCCCCCAACCCCCCTTCAACAAGAGATCAAACACCGTAGCTAATGTGATGTGTAACAAGACACACTTCTATTGTTCCCGTCTAGGGGCCGGTGAATAGGCGCAGAGTGTGGGAAACGGGAGATACCACACTCACAGAGAGATGGCTGAAGGGAAGTTGCTCTGCTCTGCCACAGGTCTGAGCAATGGTTAAGACTTTATGGCAGGAATTCAGACCTGTCAGTCTGTCGGTGGGTGGGTAACTCGTCTTCACACACACTTGGCGACAAAGGCCCCCCCCCCCCCGGCAGGCACGTAGAGCACCCAAAACTTTTTGAGGTGGCACGCATTCACATAAATGTGTCCACAGTGCCAAATGAACAAGAGGACGAGAATCATTAAACCGGATCTGGAAGCGACGGGCCAACTTGGCAACTTTTTCAAGATATGACCTATGACACAATTAGAAAAATCATGAATAAATACTGCAAATAAAACGCAAGGAAACATTCATTTTAGACCTGAAAAATGTTGGATATTAAATAATGAAGATGTGTGGGCATGGGTAAGCTTGATCTGGCTACATCTTAGCTAAAACCTTGATGGAAGTGTACAGGCATCAACATTTGACACCATAAATATCAGCAACAGTAACAAAATTCCCCAGATTGACGAATTAAACCTTAAATCAAAAGAGCTAACGCAGACCACGGCCAGACAGTCTTGTCTCTTGTGCCAAGTGAGCGAGCCCGGTTGACTTGATTTTTCCCAGATGGTCCGGGACATTGAGTTTCTGTTTGTCCTGCCACAAAGGATCAATTAACATTCCCAGCGGAGCATTGAGGAGCGGCATGGCTTTTGTAGCTCATTTACCCTGATGTTGGGGACTGGTGGGAAACTCGGGAGACGGGACTACTCACACTGCGCCCACAAGGCTGGCTTCACATCTGGGACCTGCCACTGACTGGGGGCCCACGGGGGGCACACTGCCAGCCCAGTCATAATGCCATTAACTTGACACTGACTTGACACAGTTCATTTACAAAGGGCTCGCAGACCCTCGCGGGAAGAGAGCCAAGAGCTGGTGATCAAATGCTGGCTACACTTTATCTGAGTTATAGCTGTAAACAGGCACTATCTGTGTGACTAAAAAAATATATAATCTATATATATACAGCATATAATAATGCAGAGATTGGTTCCTAAAATGAAATATGAGATGTGACAAAAAAGTGAGATTTACAAAATGTTTGAGAACAAAATATCAAAACAAATGACAATATCTTTTTAAAAGATGAAAGTTAAATGAAGTGTTTGGTTGACAAAATGTTTTACAGACTGAATCTGTGCTATTTTAGACATATTGTATGATAAACATTTGGTCTGTTGCCATATCTCGACTGCACTAATAGGAATCAGTAGAATTACCATGGTACATATATATATAGGCTATGTGTGATCAATGCCATACACAGATCCCTCCCTACTTGTGAAGCAGTGAACTTCATGCCCTAAATTCCCATTAATAACCAAGCGGTGCCAGAGCTCCAGCACAAGTTTTCCCACAGTCAGTGTCCAGTCAGTGGGAAAGCCTGGATTATCGCCAGAGCAATGGCACAATGGCATAATAACCCGCCTGTCAGTCAACACGGAGCGTTGTCTGCTGGGAGGGTGACAGGAATGTGGAGGATGCTCCATCTGATTCCTCCTGTGAGGCCACACTTCTTCAGTCTTCACACAAACACACTTACTGAGGCAGCGGTGTGTTTCCGGGCAGCTCCTGGGTCGCTCTGACGCATACTGCAAAAACACATTTCACACATATGTGTTTCAAAATGAACAACAAATTCCCCAAAAATGATTTGTACATGTAGGTTTTGGCCACTCTCTATTTTGAATGAATGAATTTTGCAGATACATTTTTGGCTAATGGTTTTGTTTTGGCCATGATGTGTAATTTCTGGTATTAATAAATGATTAAATGTTTAATATTGTCAATTTAAGTTGAATTTTGTTAAAATGAAACTTATTATTGATTCACTGAAAGTAAAGGCTCACTTTCAAGATTGTCCTGCTTTAACTTTGAATCACATCTGGTGTTTGCTTTTTCTTGCATTTAAGAACTTTTTTTTTTTTTGCAGGTGTTCTTTATTTTATTTTACATTTATTTTTTTTATTATTCAACAAAAACAAACAGAATCACATCACAACAGTCACATAAGGGGGGGTTTGAAAAAAACCAAACACACACACTCAAACACCCAACCGCCATACCAACCATACAAACACATGTACTTATACTACACTCAGATACATGTAGAACTGGAACTTGGGTTTGAGTGATGATGTTGTTATTGATCATTCTGTGAAAACAACAACCTGAAGTAAGAGGAAGTGTCGAGGTGCGACCGACGAGCGCACAACGGATGCATGCGTATAAACGCCTGAAACCATTTGTTGCACTTTGCGCCTCCGCACGGGTTGTTTGATGTGCGCCTGCGGGAACATGCGCCACTTGACGAGTTTCACACCTGAGTCACGAGTCGCCGGCAGCCTTTTCACAGTGATGTTTTCCCCTCGGATTAGAAAGCAGAAAGCCTTACAAGCCTTAAAGGGGACAGTAGACGATCACCATTGTTAACGAAGCAACAGGTGGGAAGTGAAAATGATGTTTTGTCGGGAGTCTGTTGAAAGTCTTTATTGCTCATGCAACTTATAAATTCCTCTCCCACTTTCTTCTGCCCTCTACCACATTAGGAAGAAATCTCTCCTTGGTTTTGCTTTTGGTCTTCAAACATTTTTTTAAAATGCTGATGCTACTGAGTCTTTTATTTATTTATTTCTATTTTATTTTGGAGGGGGGAAATTATTTTCTTTGAAGAGAAAATGAAAGGCTTCTTGTTAAGCTGTGGTGTTTTATTGGGGTGTAGCATTTGGCCCCTTGAAACCTTTTATACCTCTCCCTAACAGCTCATTCCCCCCTTTGAAGATTCTCACTTGAGTGTGTCACTCCACTTCATTTACAAATAGTTCTAGTTCTAATTTGAAACTCAAATTGATTATCATTCCATATGATATAATCTGGGATGACCTCTAGATAATCTATTAATTACCTGTTGCTTATCTTGGGAAACATGCACAGACTAGTACTGCCCCCTGAGTTATTGATGTGTCTCCCATTGTTGTGCTGGGTGTCCCACTGGTCTCAGACTGTGGGAACCCCAGCCTGGCCTGAGCCACATGGCTTTGTTATGCTAATCCCTCACTATAAAATGAGGAGCAGCTCCTCCGGTGAGATCAGAGCTAACACTGTAGTCCAGAAGGAGCTGGTCGTTCTACCTACGCAGACATGGCTCCCTGCTCCACCAACTACTCCTCTCTTCACCACATCAGGATCCCTGAGAAAGACAACATCAAAGTGAGTATTGAATGGGAGCTAAATATTTCGCATCAACAGAGTTAAAGAAGATACCTCGTTTTGTGCGTTGGGTGTTTAGAACCGCAATCTTACCAGAGTGTTTCCTCCTCCCCCAGTTAAGAAAACCTGTTGTGGAGAAAATGCGCAGAGATCGCATCAACAGCTGCATCGAGCAACTCAAGATCATTCTGGAGAAAGAGTTCCACAAGCAGGAGCCCAACGCCAAGCTGGAGAAAGCCGACATCCTGGAGATGACTGTGAGCTTCCTGAGGCAGCAGCTGCAGCCTGGCCTCCCTCAGAGGGACTACAGCCAAGGCTACTCTCAATGCTGGAGGGAGTCCCTGCAGTTCCTCTCCGTCGGCTCCAAGACGGAGCCCTCCGCCGCTCCTCTCCGGGGGCTCCAGCAGCAGGAGCAGCTCCGCCAGGCCCAGAGAGCCAGCAGCTCCTCCCCGGTCTCCTCCACCCTCAGGCCCACCACGCTCCAGGACAGCAACAGTAAAGGCCCAGTCTGGAGGCCTTGGTAGTGACACTGACAGACAAGATACTCCAACACCTGAGGGGACCAACACTCCCTCACTATGTAGGAAATATGCATTTCCAACCTGCTCATCCATGGTGGGTTTCCTTACTGTCTCATCACATTGATGGACAAGTAACACTATTGACTTGATATATTGGAAACTTTTTTTTTGGAAGATTGTCCTGCCGTGACTGTGAATCACATCTGATGTTTGCTTTTCCTTGCATCTCTTTTTTGTGAAATCTTGGAGCTATTGATTGCTTACTCCAGTGGAGTTCATGTTTTGATTGCTTGACGTAACAGTATCTGCAATACTGTATTTTACTGACAGCTACTTTTGAGAATATTTCTCTTTTTGTTTTGATCTATGCCACATGTTTAAATGTACGTATGATTGCACGTGGGAGTGTGTTTGTATGTGTGTGCGTGCGTGCGTGCATGTGTGTGTGTGTGTGTGTGTGTTCACCTTTTTTTTGCAATGGGATGTTGTAATTGCTGTGTTGCTATCACATTTAGGCTCTTAAACCTCATTTGTAACATTTGTATGACAATTAACAATAAAAAAGATACAATCATTAAAACATCCTGTTGACTGCAGTGCTTTTCCTTCATGATCCAGGAGAGGTAAATGGTTATAGTGTGACGGAGCTCTCCAAAGCCTGGTTTGATGCTTCATTCATGTTGTAAATAAAGAAAAACGTTCAGAGACATACATGTATTCAACCACAGAAGAGACACGTTACACTTAGACATTGTTCAATAAAAATATCTTTCACATTTTTGGCTTATGCTCTTCATAAGACCCTGATTAACATTGTCCATAGCTCATTATAATGTTGGATAAGGTCATGTGATGCTTGGTCCAGGAAGTGGCAGCCATCTGGGTGGTTCTTGGTTAAGACACAATGTTTACACTTAGATTCAAACCTTACTCATCTGGGAATTTGCTGCCATTTATTCCAATTATTACTTTTTCCCACTGAGGGCACTTTACAAATAAACACATACATGCACAACTGGCCTCGCCTGTGTCTTATACACGCTTGTGTCAGACACACGGAGACTCACACACACACACACACACACACACACACACACACACACACACAGAAATTACACAGAAAGACAGACACACACAAATGCTAGAATATGCTCTCTCACACACACACACACACACACACACACACACACACACACACACACACACACACACACACACACACCTTTGTATTGTATTTGTACTCATTGGATGCATCACAGAAATACATTTTTATTTTTTTTTATTATTATTTATGTCTGTGGGGGAATGAGAGAACCGAGATGGTGTGAAGAGTTACAGGTATGTTTTTCTTCTTGCGCAGCACAAACATCCCATTTATACATGACATTCACATTTAATAAGTATATAATGCACACAACATGCACAAATGGACCACAAACAACTGTTGCTGCAAAGATGAACCACCGTTGAATATTTCCAACCTTTATAAAAGGCACATTAGTCACAATAGACTCAACTAACCACTGTAGTTACAAACAAAGTTACAAACAGAACTTCACATGATGAATACATTTGAATTACCAACATTGTTAGTGTATCATATCATGGAACAATACAGATAATAATCCTCAATGTGAGATATTAATATAATGTCACTCTAAAGAGCTTTTTTTGGTACACTAGTGATCTCCATTGTACCCTCGTAATCAAAAGGTTGGAATACCTAATACACATTTTTTCATCAATACGATGAAATAATAAAACCTATAAATTAAACCAATTATTGGGCAGGTTGGAAATGCATATTTCCTACATAGTGAGGGAGTGTTGGTCCCCTCAGGTGTTGGAGTATCTTGTCTGTCAGTGTCACTACCAAGGCCTCCAGACTGGGCCTTTACTGTTGCTGTCCTGGAGGGTGGTGGGCCTGAGGGTGGAGGAGACCGGGGAGGAGCTGCTGGCTCTCTGGGCCTGGCGGAGCTGCTCCTGCTGCTGGAGCCCCCGGAGAGGAGCGGCGGAGGGCTCCGTCTTGGAGCCGACGGAGAGGAACTGCAGGGACTCCCTCCAGCATTGAGAGTAGCCTTGGCTGTAGTCCCTCTGAGGGAGGCCAGGCTGCAGCTGCTGCCTCAGGAAGCTCACAGTCATCTCCAGGATGTCGGCTTTCTCCAGCTTGGCGTTGGGCTCCTGCTTGTGGAACTCTTTCTCCAGAATGATCTTGAGTTGTTCGATGCAGCTGTTGATGCGATCTCTGCGCATTTTCTCCACAACAGGTTTTCTTAACTGGGGGAGGAGGAAACACTCTGGTAAGATTGCGGTTCTAAACACCCAACGCACAAAACGAGGTATCTTCTTTAACTCTGTTGATGCGAAACATTTAGATCCCATTCAATACTCACTTTGATGTTGTCTTTCTCAGGGATCCTGATGTGGTGAAGAGAGGAGTAGTTGGTGGAGCAGGGAGCCATGTCTGCGTAGATAGGACGACCAGCTCCTTCTGGACTACAGTGTTAGCTCTGATCTCACCGGAGGAGCTGCTCCTCATTTTATAGTGAGGGATTAGCATAACAAAGCCATGTGGCTCAGGCCAGGCTGGGGTTCCCACAGTCTGAGACCAGTGGGACACCCAGCACAATAATGGGAGACACATCAATAACTCAAGAGGTGAACTGGCCACAGGCTGACCAGTACAGATAAAAAACAACTTCAAGATATACATCAGATTGAGAATACTGTCCTGTCAATCTCTTATCAGCGGCTATTCCTTATCTCTCCCACTCCAATTAACCCAGGGATCCAGGGAGTGGCCCCTGATGTGCACCAGGGGAATATTTAACAACAGCATTTAATTTGGCGTCGGTTTCCAGGGAAAAGTCATAAATATTAAAGAAGCATGTTCTTAGAGATTTCAGTCCAATAACACACACATGAAAGATTACAGTGAAATAATTTTAATTTTAATTTTATTATCATTTTGGAACAGATTCATTCATTTGACTCTACATTACAATAATTCGATTTTTTTTTACAGATTCCCTGTGTGGCTTGAATTTACCATTTTTTCATTAAAGCCCATTTTTCAGAAGTTCTAATATAAGATAAAACAACGTCACACAGACTGCAAGTCTTATGCTGACATGACAATCAAATTCATCCTAGTATATTATAGATAGTATTAGCCTCTAGAGGGCGCTTTGTTGAAACCAGATCAAGGAAAAAGGTCCAAAAGAAACTAGAACATGTAGACATCTGCTGGTACTGAGCATACCATGCTAGCTGAATAGGGCGATGTGGTAAACATGGTTCTAAATGCCACTAAATTGTAGATTTGTTGGAAATGTCTTGGGAATCTTCTGGTCTTCTCTTTCCTACATTGGTGTTTAACACATTTTCTATCACTGACTTTGTGATTCCCCAACAAAACTAACATAAAACTACAATACACCCCACAGGGGAGTGGAGTCGACTTGGTTCAGACACATTTTTCTTTATATAAATGAAATGGCCATAAGGTATTGTGAAATGAAGCTCTTGAAATCTTCCTGCTGGCCCTCATTGTGTTCCTTTGGGTGACGGCACTAAAACTCCAGTCATCCAGTTTGCTCACCCATGGCACACTTCTATTGTTTACTGAGGGTATTAAGCTGTGAGTGGACAGAGAGACTGTGGGAAAGCCAAGCTCGGACCCTACTCACACATCTAATGGTCAGTAGGGGTGACCTCCCAACCACAAAAGACCCTTTCATCCCTCCCCTCAAACAACAGCCAACAGCAACACTGTGTGTGTGTGTGTGTGTGTGTGTGTGTGTGTGTGTGTGTGTGTGTGTGTGTGCACACGTGTACGTGTGTGTGTGTGTGTTTGCACATACACTCAAATACAAGCGAGGCTAATTGTGCATTTATTTGACATGTGATGAGATATAACGTCATGCTACAACTATGAAACCCTTTTGACCTTACTGGCCACCATCTGCCACTTGTTAAGGAATCTCTGGAAATGTCATATCACATAGTTAGCACATTTGCACCCTTCAAAAATATGAATTAAGTCATCAAATGTAACATTGCATCTTAAAATGTGATGTTTTAGTAGTAGTACTAGTCGGGTGAGATAGTTTAACTCGCTTCCAATGCAAATCTGCTTGTTTAAAGACTTTTCTTGATTATTATTTTGTTTATCTTGATACTAGTGGAGTGATCTGTCTTTAAAAGAAAAGTGAAAAAAAGAAGATTTTTTTAAGTTAATTAATAAATTTATTAAAGTACATTTTATATTTGTATATTTATTTACAGGTCCAATTTTGTTTACAGACAATTCAAATGTTAATAAATACATTTTCATCTTGAGCTCATGCTTAGCTCTCACATAATATTTGTCCTTTGTCCTCCTATTTTTCATCAAAACAAATATTTCTACATAACGATGCTTCATTGTTTGCTCATGGTGTACATTTGAATGCAGTTTTGAAAATGGGCAGTTGTGTTCATTTGCGGTCTTAGCACCATAATGTAAACTTTTGGCAGAAAGTAGCCGCCGAGAAAGGCCAGAACGCTGGATTGTATGGCAAGCACGTGCGCGGCCTTGGTGAACGGGTCTCTGCTTATCAGGTAAAGGGTGAAGAAGCTCATCCAGGAGATCATGTAGACCATGAGGCTGAAAGTGACACACTTGGCCTCGTTATAGTTGGCCGGCAGGTCTTTCCCCATGTAGCTGAACGAGAAGCAGAGGACGCTAAGCAGGGCGATGAAAGCGAGCTCGAGCCCTGCGCCAGGGGAGAGGATGTTACTGCAGTCCAACACAATGCTGTCATGGTAGAAGCCAAGATCCTGGGACGGGACGGGGGGGTTGAGGGCCACGCGGAGCACAGAAATGAGCAAGATGGTGACAGACACCAGGAGAATGGTAAACTCTGGCCCGTGGTTCTTGGCCCAGGTGTCATAAGCCTTTGGCAGCTTGGATGAAAACTTGAAAATGCAGACGACCTGGAAGGCGCGCACGGTCACACAAGCCAGGCACACACTGAAGCTGAAGACAAATAGCTCCTGCTTGAGGATGCAGGCCAGCCGAGACGGTTGGCCAAAATGGCACAAAGAGCTAGCGGCGGCGGCGGTCAGAGCTGCCAGCACCAGGAGGCAGGTGCGCCCGCCGGCGGACTTGGCCACGGGGGTGTTCAGGTTGAGCAGGAAGATTAGCGCCGTGCCAGAGGTCATGAGAAGAGACAGGGCCAGTAGGAAGAGGAGGGCCACGGAGAGGGGGGCGTCCCAGGCCAGCAACAGGACAGTCCTGTTCAGGCACTGCTCACTGCGTGGGGGAGCCCACTGCTCCCGGGGGCACGGCTGGCATGTGGTTGATCCTGAGGAGGCGGAACAGAGAATTTGCTAGGATTCATAAAATACACACATTTTAAAAATATTTTTAGAACCAAAACATTTTTTTGACCTATTATGAAGAGAGTAAAAGCCCCGTGGCCTCATGCCTCTTCATATTATGAACACGCTGCACCATCTGCTGGTCAACTTTACACATCACAACTGAAAATACTGCTGTGTTATTGTATTTAAGTTCTTAGTATGGAGGATGTTGTTCAAATGTGTTAAGTGCTATACAAATATAGTTACTTCTACTACTACTAATAACAACAATAATAGGGAGATATTAGGTTTTGAGTAAGGATAGATGTTAAAATAAAAAAGCCTGTCTGTCTTTTGGCTCCCTGAAATTAGGATTTTCTTTTCCTGCTCATCTGTCATCCCACATGGAGCAAATTAAAAATATAATCTCATTTTATTATATCCTCTGACTTTTTACTTTCCAGCTGTCATGTCACCTTACCGCTTTTGTTGAGGAATGTGGCAGCAGGACAGGCCAGGCAGTCGAAGCAGCATTTGTGCTGCCCTCTCTGCAGCTTCCTGTGGCCTGCAGGACAATCCGGAGAGCACTTGGACAGAGGCACCTGGATGGAGCCGACAGGGAAAGGTTACAGTCAAAATGGGATTAGTTACAGATTATGGATGAATGATTACCTGAGTTGTAATCAGCAACATAATCCACTGGATTGTGGATTGTGGGTTCCATTACCTTTGGATTGCTTTGCCTCAAAAACCCATTACAGGCAGTTAAACACAATCAACAAAAATACAGATTACATTTGTTGAGACGTATCTGTAAAAGAATCAACCATTATTCTTTATGTAGAACATTTTGTTAGCATCTATATTTTCATAACACTTTTTCCCATAGGGTATATTGATTATTGGAGTTTATTGTAACTCCAGTAATCCAAATTTACTATTTGAACTCTAATCGGCGTTCACTATAATATAAGTAGGTGCAAACACTTTTATTTTTAGTTCTTACTGATGTTTCAGAGTCCGGCCACTTGATTTGAGCAGCGTTGACTGTGAGCTCAGTGGGTTGTGGAGTGAAGGAACCCACCACCCTGAAAGACCAGGCCGACCCCTTCCAAACCCAGGTCACGATGTCATATCCTGTGGGTGGGTCGCCGTTCTCGTCAAAGTAAACGGATGTGTTCCCAAGAGTGAATCTCACCTTTCTAAGCCACGGCAGAAGCTGACGGAGAGAGAAAAAATAAGAGAGGATGGAGTATGGAGAGCTAAGGGAGATTCAGTAATCGATGACCTTTATTGACCTCTATCTGTATCTATTAGTAGGAAATGCAACAACATCAATAGAACGTATCTCCTCTTAGATATGTTTCTTTGCCCCAAAACAAAATTCGGGCCAGAAAGTGAGTTTTGAAAGCCAGAAATTTCAGCACCTGGTGAAGCAATCGATAAATCAACCCCGCACAGATCACAGATACGGGGCAGTAAAAATCTTATACTTACTTATAGCCTCTTTAAACAAAAAAAATGCTATATCGTTCATTTGAAATACCTTTGAATTATCGATATTGTACATGCTCACCTGCCAGGGATGTACCCTCTTCTTCTGGCATTCTCCAGCATCACAACCAAGTGCTTGTCGCAGGGCGTGAGCCACGGCATACACTGCCTTGTACACGTTGAAAGAAGAGGTGATGTCGTATCGCTCCAGAGAAAACATATTTCTCGCCAGGCTGTAAAGGTCTGTGCTCTGCAGACAGTTGGCGCCCAGGTTCACGGTGCCATTCGACGAGTCCTGGGTGTTACTTTGTTGCTTGAAAACGTCAACTGTCCTCCTCTCAAACTCCTCAAATCCAGATAGGGCAACGTATTTGATGGACATGCCCAGGACCGTGCCAATGGTGTGGATCTCGGGTATCCCTGATATGAGAGTGGCCGCCGACCAGTCCTCCGTCCCTATCCACACCTTCCCTGTCACATTCCGCGCAATGACAAATGGGAAGAATCCCCTGAGTTTCACCTTGCTGGAGAAAACGACGATGGTGTTGACGTTGGTTTTCAGTATGTTCTCCACCATGACCTTCATGGTCTGGGCCGTCTCGCTGGTGAGTCTGGGGATCACCGCTTGGTAGGCAATGCAGATGTCATGCTGCGCTGCTTGCTGGGATAGGCTCTGCATTCCCTGCAGCCCATAGGAGTTGTCGCTGCCCAAGAGAATGATCCAGGTCCACCTGAAGCGAACGAGGAGCTGGATCATGGCCGCCACCTGGTTCTTGTCGCTGGGAATAGTGCGGAAGAATGCCGGGTAGAGGACCTTGTTGCTCAGCTTCTCATTAGATGCTTCAAAAGAGATCTAGAAATTTACCAAAGAAGGAAGAATGTTGTATGTAAAAGTAAGCTTCGTCAGGAGAGAGGAAAGAAGACAGAAAAGTTCCAAAGTGAAAAATGATAGTAGAGACAGATGGGAAAGATGGAGGAAAGAAAGGTAGTGAGAAGTTCTGTCATTGTGCTCAAGTACATATACCTGTGGCACGAGATAGGCCCCTAGTGTTGCAGCGGGAGTGAATGTTTTGCTGCTGCTATCTGGCCCAATGACAGCCACTGCCCTTTGCCTGAGGTTGGAGGTTGAGTTTGGGTCAGCGTCTCCCTCCGTCCCAGTCGTAGCGACTCCCTGTAGCAGGTCCATTGTGGCCAAGACACTGGCCGGTACCGAGCAGATGTCATACACCTGGTAGCCCAACTTCACTCCCGGTAGGAGAGGCTGGTGTCCAGTGCCATTGTTGATTTCTTCCACGGCGAATCTCATGGCTTGCATGAGGTGATAACCATGTTTGTTTTCCGCGCCTCTGGATAAGATAACAAAGGAGAATGTGATGAAAGAAATATCAACTTATACTATATACTATTTTTTTTAAAAGATGAAAAGTGGAGTGGAGTTGAAAACTTTGCCAAATGTATACTCACTTGTTGCATGATCCCAAGGCAGGCAAACCAGAACTAGATACACGTGTGTTGTGGATAGGAAAGAATCCAGCGATGGAGAAGTCACCCTGCAGCTGTAGTCCACGTCCCTGAGAGACGTAGTCCAGGTTCCCGTCGGCTGACACCAGCATCAGCCAGGCCAGGGAAAGCAACGCGGCAGCACACATGTTTATCCCTCAGACGAATGAAGATTTCGGTGTGGCTGCTTGGCAAAATGAGAAGAGCTGTATTGAAGGTGGGGGGTGGAGGGAGGGAGGGAGGGAAGAGAGGGAGGTTGGTTTTGCATCATTCTGGGAAGTGTTGTTTTAGCGAAGCGTATTTGCATTCATAAATTTGTTTTCTTGACGGTGCAGTTTGCCTCCCATTAAAATGAATTGCGTAAACGCCACAAGTCATGAAAAGGGAGAGCGGTGTTTTTTCATCGCAGTCATGTTGTAGGTGTCAATTTTTCAGATCTTGGATATCTCCTTTTTTTAAATTAAACTTATGATTTGTTTTACGGTTGAAAAACAGTCATATTGGCATCGTTTCTTAACATTACAATTAGCGAGAACGTATAGACGGGTGCATTTTTCACAACATTGATACCATGTCATAACTACACCACAATGTATTTCCCTTTTAAGATCAAATCTGATATGTGGTGCATCATTTGAAATGTAGCCATGCTTTTATGTGAAACCCTCATGGTGCTGGTTGGCAGTGGTGAAAAGTAACTAAGCACTGTTGTTTTTGAGTTATGTTTTGAGGTACTTCTACATGAGAAATTTGCTGCATGATATTTCAAATCAAATGTCCTACTGTTTATATTGTACTGTTTATACTGCAGATATGAATCAAACAATCAAAAAAAGTTTTATAGACAAAATCTGGTGGGTTAATATTTTATTTGTATTTGTTTTATTTGTGAAAATGGACCCTGAATCCTTAAACTTCATATGTAGAGGCTAATACAGTGAAAATAGCTTTCTAATACTGAAAAAGAGGACATTATATTGAATATGAAGGTTTACTTTGTTACATAAGTATAACCTATTTAATGTAAAACACTTCAGTATTTTGGAAATAAGGTCATTCACTGACTACTATTTGATCAAAATATGTATTAGCTTACTTTTACTTTTACAGAGAGTTTTTTTTTAATGTCTTTGAGCATCTGATAATGACCACAAAAACCTAAATGTTGAGTCAACAGAGGATGTGGCGGTAAAATCAGACGTGACCCCAGGTTTCCCACCCAATACAGGTGTGGCTGAATTTGCCTTTTGGTTGATATTTGAGGCTCATTTTGTACCGTGTGTGTAAAACACACCTGTTGTACTGACACACAATTTGCCTGATACTCACCTGTGTCCTGCACTTAGAGACCCAAACCCATTGTTTTGAAGGCAATATTGGCCATTTTGTCAACCACAGTATTATGGAGGCAAATGGCCATGTAAAGTATTTCCACGTCTGTACAAACAGATTTCAGTGAAAATATTTGCATTGTGTTTTCTCAAAGATGGTGAAACCTTAGTGATCATATCTATTGGAAGGTAAGGGCTGTACAGCAGACACTCACAAAGGAACAGTGATGGAATAAACCATTTTGAACACCATAATACCAATATGAGTTTTAGAACATAACACATTACACTGAATACTACTATTTGAATAGTTTAACACAAATAACACATTTAGAAAATCATGTTGCAACATCAGATATACTGACTGTGTAATAACTCAATTTGAGGATGAACAAGCCCTGCTTGCATCAAGCCAGGAGCAGGCTTGGAGAAAATACACTAAAAAATATAAGGTTAAATTATGTGACACACTACTAGGTCAGATTTACTTTGGCCCATTTTGAACATTCAGCATCCTTCCCATAATCCCTTCCTTCAGCGTTCTGATAGGTGATGAAGCATGTCCTATATTCAGCTGTTACAAATCCAGTTATGGCAGATTAGCACTCCTACCAGTGATGAAGAGGGCTAGGAGCACCTTGTGAACTTCTGAACAAAACCTGTGCTTTAAGATAAGAAATTAAAGATAATTCAATTGTTTTGCTTTTTTTTTTTGCCTTCAGTTCCTCAGAGCCAAATAGCTGTGAATACAGCACCCAGGTCTAAGGCTGCACCAAGATTTCTGATAATTTCCAAATGCAAGACATAGGCTGAAACAGCTAAGGTTAGTACAGAAATAAAGCTCAATTAT
Source organism: Hoplostethus mediterraneus (assembly GCA_034670385.1). NCBI lineage: Eukaryota > Metazoa > Chordata > Actinopteri > Trachichthyiformes > Trachichthyidae > Hoplostethus > Hoplostethus mediterraneus. The sequence continues at coordinate 15,808,908 of JAXDDW010000001.1, read as the reverse complement.
TGCACGATTAAAACACATCATCCTGCCAGTAATAGTTGTTCTACATGAAGACCTGTTAAATCCAGGGTGATGGGGGGACAAACCCAATATTTGGTTATTTTGTATAAATGTAGTATTATTTTTTTATTTTTTTGCATCCAATGTGAAAATTAAGAAAAAAGCACTAATAAAATACTATATATTAATAAAAACAATAAACACCACAGATAAAAAGCAATTCTCAGGAAAAATATGATTATTTGAAAAGAATGTGAATGCAGCTTTTTGCTCCTTTCGCTTTCTTCTATTTTTCTATTCTCTTTCTTTTCCCCATTGAATCCCCCTTTACTTCTTTTCTTGTGTATAAACTGTAATTCACGACACAAGCGCTATTTAAATTTTTAAACGGTTGCCTGGCTCTGCCTACGTCATTATTGCGCGACGCACATGTCGAGGTGAAAGTGCAAGCTGCCATTTTCGAAGAGATCTTCCTGATCAGTTAGGCAAGCAATTGAAAATTGTGAGTTTCATCATAACTCTTTCGCGGTTTTGTTTGGTCTATCGGCATATCGAAGACATACCTGAACATATTTTAGAGGAGGTCATTTTATTTGCACCCGATTAATGCGCTAGCTCAGAACGGGATTGGTCGGGTGATGGCCGCCTAGCTTGGCGAGCTAGCTCTGGCTGTAAACAAACATCAGTGACAGTGTAGGCTGTTGTTACCGGTCTAAAAAGTCTCAAGCTTTGTTACTTTCTCAACGAATCTCTCGGTAGCCCACTCCATTACAGAGTTGGCTCGGTTTCAGACAGTTTCATGCTCTGCACGCTGCATGCCTACCAAGGCTAGCTAGCGACACAACTTTTGTTTTGATGACACTGCGAGTTTTTCCCAACCAGTTGAAAGCTCGGTTAGTTTTCAGTCGGCTGAGGGGAACCAGGTCGCAGGTTCGCCACAACAATGTCGTCCTTCTCTGAGTCTGCCTTGGAGAAGAAGCTCTCGGAGCTCAGCAACTCGCAGCAGAGCGTCCAGACTCTGTCGCTGTGGATCATCCACCATCGCAAACACTCGTCTCTCATCGTCAAAGTTTGGCACCGAGAGCTGAAGAAAGGTGAGAGTGAGTTTGATGCAAAATCGCCGATGACCTTTATAAATGTTATGTTGTGCAGCACATCACTGGTGTAGATTGATTCATCATGCCAAGTTTATGGTTGACACGTTTCCATTTTGTCATGTGATCTGGAAACTGATTGATACTGAAGAAAATTGTATTATCAACAATTGATTATTACTAATTATAAGACTAACTCATCATAAGACACTTAACACTGTTTGAAGCAGCTGTTGTGATGTACTTTGCATTCCTGGGTCCATTTTGTTATTTAATGGATAACTGGCCAAATGTAGATAATCTCCAGTGCAGCTGCAATGGAGTTTGATAGCACAAAATATATCAGCTATCTAAAATATCAATGGTAAATGGCAGGTTTTTGTGTCAGTCCCTCAGTATCAAAGAGCAAGAGCTTCTTTCTAGACGCATCATTTTACAACGACGTTCAGCAATCATTTAGGGGAGAAATCAGGCAGAGACACCAAGTTATACACCAACAGTAGCCTCAATAGACCAGAAGGGAAGACATGTTGCGTTTTGAGTACGGGACGTGACTCTTCACTGGAAGACTTATTGCTCTGCTGTCGCTGTCACTCTCTCCACCTAGACATGCAACCCACAGCTGAAAGCAGCAAGTTCACATCTGTTCTCTAGGGGTGGTCGAAAGTCATTCTGGGAAATGTAGGAAATCGCTAACTGAAGTAGAAATAGACGATAAACTTCTTTAGACTTTTTTTCCTCTATGTCTTTGCAACCAATTTACATATTTTTAATGTGTCCTTCAGCCAAATGCAGCAGGAAGTTGACGTTCCTCTATCTGGCCAATGATGTTATCCAGAATAGCAAGAAGAAAGGCCCAGAGTTCACCAAAGACTTCGAGTCTGTCCTAGTTGATGCCTGTTCTCATGTTGCCAGGTAGGTGGTAATGTGATGCTACCAATGTATGATGGCTGTGGCTATGGCTGAAAAGTGTGTGAGTGTGTGTGGGGTGGGAAGGCGTGTGCATAAATGGCACCCTTACTACAAGTTGTGTGAGAAATGGTGACATATTTCTTTATCAGTAGATTGTTCAGTGTCTAAACCCAGTCCCACATAGAAACCTGTCTGTAGCTGAACTTGATGATAGTCCTCCTTTTATTTCCTGCTGACTACAAACCAAATGACTTATTGTGCTAATATTTGAATCCCCTTTTCTTCTTCTATTCTGCTCTATTCTACTCTGTCGTACTCCACTCTGCTCTCCACTCAGTGACGCAGATGAGAACTGTAAGAAGCATATGGAGAGGCTGCTGAACATCTGGAAGGAGAGGAGCCTCTACAGAGGCGACTTCATCCAGCAGCTCAAGCTGGCCATAGAGGACTCCAACAGCCCCAAACCTGCAGGTTGGCCCACTGCTATTTGTCCAACCTAGACCTACCAAAATCACTTAAACTGCCACTTACCCCCAAAAGTTACTACTAACTACAGACGCAATTGTGCACACATTCAAAATGTTTCACAGAGTTGTTGGACTTGGTTTTAAATACTATTTGATGGAAATGTAAACTTCTGCTGTTGAACTCATTGTAAGTTGCTCTGGGTAAGGATGCCAGTTAGATGCATGTAATGTAACTGTAACTCATGTAACTGCATGTCACATATTGTATATGGAGATCATAAAAGTGTTAGTTGCCATAATCCCCACCTTTGGCCTCATGTCGGAGCTGTGAATGAGACTGGTCATCTTTTTCTGTGTTAAATGGTGACTTGGTGCTGCCATCCTACTGTAACTTCACTTTTTCTTATGATTATGAGTTAAATAAATATGGGGGAAATGTGTACTTTTGCAGTAGAACAACCTACAAGTCACTTTTAGCAGATGCTCCAATACTCACCACCCAACAACACCCAATCAAAGTCAAATAACTGAATAATTATTGGTATTGTAAAGTAGTTTTCTTCGTTTACTCATCTACAGTGTAATACAGATGACGTGTCATTTCATGGCGTTGTATGTGGATGTGTTTTTTTTCCAATTCAGTTATTTCTAAACGCGACTCTGTAGAAGAGAAGAGGGCCGTGAAGCGACCCTACCAAAAGATCCAGGAGGAGGAAGACGACGAGGACGACGACTACAGAAGCCACATCTCCCCTCGGAACACAGACGCCTCCGCGACTCAGCTGGTAGGAGGCCCGTCATGTAACTCGAGTGGCAGAAAATGTTGAGAAATTATCCCTTTGCGATCGTTAAAGCTGCACTTGGAAACTTTTGTGCGTTAGCGGCGTGAAGTAGCAGGTACAATTTGAACTGAAATACCCAGAAATTGTGGAACATAATGGAAGTAAACCACATCCTCTTGTTCTTTTGATCCCTGTTTCCCAATCTCCTCCCTCTCGCTCCCTCTATCCCCTTCAAACACACCTCACCCACCCATCAACACACACATACACACCCCTTCAGACAGAGGAGCTGGTGAAGGCCCTGCAGGACCTGGAGAATGCTGCGTCGGGCGATGCCGCCGTCCGTCAGAAGATCGCCTCGCTTCCCCAGGAGGTCCAGGACGTCTCCCTGCTAGAGAAGATCACTGGTAAGACCTGAATACTCAGCTTGATCAGGAATGCTGCTTTTTGTACTTCTTTATTTTTTTATTGTGGCTTTGCTTTGTTTTCATTATTTCTTTCCTCTTCATTGAAATTTGTTCATTTTTAAAATTCCTCCACATGGCTCTCTTGCAAAATCCAATACTGGGGATTGGAAGATATGATGAAACCCCATTGAACATAATAAAGCAAAAAAAACAACAAATGTGTAAGTTAGTGTCATGTCCTGTAGTCTAACATTCCCGCTCTACCGCCATTCAGACAAGGAGGCGGCAGACAAGCTGTCGAAGACGGTGGACGAGGCCTGTTTGCTGCTGGCGGAGTACAACGGTCGCCTGGCAGCTGAGCTGGAGGACAGGAGGCAGCTGGCACGCATGCTGACCGAATACATCAGCAGCCAGAAGGAGGCGCTCAACGAGAGGGAGAAGAAACTAGAGGCAAGGCTCTTGACACACGCAATAAAACACGATCAGCAGCACATCTGATGTTTTCTAAATCAGTGTGAGCAGTAAAAACACCGCACGGAGTCGCGTTTCCTTCAATTCCGATCAGGACCACACGGATAGGTGGTACAAAATCAGATCCTGAGGCATGCGACCTTACATGTGACTTGTGTTTGAACACTTGAATCAGAATTTGTCAGTGTTGGCATGGAGGACAACGAGACACGAGTGGAAAGAAAGACAAACAGCTCTTTGATATTGATTGGTATTTGGAGAGACGCCTCAGTTCAGTCAAAACTCAAAGGCACATACTATAACCACAATGTGTTTCAAAACAAGTGGGAGAAGCCCAGATGATGTCTTTTGTTAACACATCTTTTGGACATCACTGTCAGTTCATATTGGTATCGGATTTGGGCTACATTGACCCCGTACCTATCTAGAATCGATATGAACGGTCATCGGGAAAAAAACACAGTCCGTGTTTTGCATCCATAGCTCAGACTGATGTGGGATTAGTGGTTAGCTTAATTAAAAAGGGGTTTAAGTTATCAGTTTAAATCTTGTCTGACCTTGGCCCCGTCTACAAACACTAACTAACACCAGCGGTTTGTCTTTACTGTCCTCTACAGGAGTACAAGCAGAAGCTGGCGAGGGTGACCCAGGTGAGGAAAGAGCTCAAGTCCCACATCCAGAGTCTCCCCGACCTCTCGCTCTTACCGAACGTGACGGGAGGTCTGGCCCCGCTCCCCTCGGCTGGCGACCTCTTCTCCACCGACTGAGAGGCCCTTCAGCCATGCTATCCCCAGGTTTACCCCCCCCCCCTCCCCTTGTACCCCCCCAACCGGGGGACACACACTGTCAAAACTCTCTCCCCCTCCCCAAACTAGCCAGTCACCTTCGCTAACTCCAAACCTACGGGGTGAGAGAGGGAGGAAGGAAGGGACGGTGGATGATTTGGTGAAATCAAAATGCTCTGCGGAGGGGGTGGGGGGGGGCGAATCTTTCATCTTGGAAGTTCCTGCTCTCGCTCGATCGTCAAAGATTCCACTCCACCAGCTTGGGACACGTTTGCTTCCTGTTTGTTTTTATTCTCAATTTTTTATCCTGGCAATGTCAGTAATCTGGAAGGGGGGGGGACGGGACGGGATGGGGGTGGGGGGGGTGGGGGCTGCTAAGATGCTAAGCTAACACAGACATATTTGTTGGTTGTCATGATGTGTCAATCAGAGTGTGTCTTTGTGCATAGTCTATTTTGGTGCTGATCAAGGATGGTGGGCCATTTGCTCTCACACTGCTAATAGGTTGTGACGGCATTGTGAAGAGTATGCACCATTCGTTACTTTTATTTTACTGGCTTTCAGTTGGTGAGTTTTTATTGGCACATAGTCAAGTAGGTGGTTTTGATGTGTGTGTATTTAGAGAAGATATGGGTGGGCGGGGGGGGGGTTCAGCGTACTTTCCATTTCATTTGTTTCATAAATGTCCATAGTCAAGAACTGTTACTCAGCACACTCACCCAGGAGTTTGGTGATTTAAAGATGTTACGTGGTATCATCCTGTCCACCATCCAGTCCACGTACAGTTGATGGACAGGCCTGGGTTTACAACGGCCAATCACATCCTCTCTTTTAACATCAGTTCCCATCTGCAACCATGTGCAGCATTGCACAAAGACCGGTGCAAATCAAAGCAACCCATCTCTTGTAGGCAGTAGGTTTTCATGAAGCTTGACTTTATGTTCATAAGGCTGATGAGTTCTAGTAACTATTCAACCACAGGGGTTGATTACTATAAAAGCACAGATCCTGAAAATCATAAATAAATATCAACTATTGGATTGTCGCTTTTCGAAACATTGCCTGATCTTTAGTTTTTAAACGTATAAAATCTTCAGTTGCAGTTTCCAACCCCAAATTCCAGTATGTTCTGAGAAGGCACTAAGGTGAGATGTAGCCTGTATGTGTGTCCAATGTTGCGTTGCTTTCTTAAGAAACAACCATCGCTTCAGCTCTGCAGTCCCTTTCTCTCAGGTGTCTATTCACAGAATAATGGTCATGGTTTTTCTAATGGTCGACAATCCGCATTACGATTACTTTAGTTTGGGCGGTAGGGTCAGGAGAGGTGAGATTCCCAGAGCAATTTGTAGGAAAAATAGTTTGTGATGTAGTTTTTATTTCCAGTTCTCTGTCAAGGCCACAGGAGAACATTGTTTGGAGAATTCGTATTTGAGTTTCACACGTCTGTGTACAGATACAAAATTCATTTATGATTGAAAAATGTCATTGTGAAAAGCTTGAGAGCTGAACTGTGAAAGCTTCTGGAACCCGGCCATAGATCCATTGGCTGATGAGACAAGTGTTTACCAGTGTTACAGAACAGACAGTGGTAATGGTTAGTCATAACTCATCTGCTGTAGGCCTACTACACAAACACGCCTGGGGGGGAAATTGTTGCAAATCCTTTCAAAAAACGTTATTGATCTTGCCTGGCAGACTGGAACCCCAAAGTCCTAATAGAATAATAAAAAAAAATGTGAAGCATGGCTGTTCCTGCAGTTTCTTTCTAAGGTGGGGACCCAAAACGGGTTGTGGGCCTGTTCTTGATGGGTTCTCATATGTCAAGACTTCAGGTAGGTTATGAGCCCAGCTCACAGGGCAAAACTACTCACTTCACTTTGGAGTTTAATACCACAGACGAGAGAAATTTCCACCCTTTCACCCTTGAATTCCAACTTACCTTTCACTTTGACTCACAAATGCCACTCAAAGATGAATTAAAGGGACAACAAGGTTGAATGCAGCTGTTCAGTTGAGTGAGCGAAGATCAGATTGTCAGGAAGGATTTAAGTGACATTTCGACCCAGGTGTGCTATACTGTAGATGTTAGATCTTTTCTTACCTACTTACTGTGTGTGTTTCTCTCTGCAGAATCATACTGTACTACCAGGCCTCTACCAGTAGTGCTAGGGTTTTTTTCTATAATGAAAGTGATTCAGTGGATGCCAATAAAACGGAGCCATTTGAACAAATACACGTGTCCTTCACCAAGTCATTGTAAGGCAATGGAATACACATACAGTGTAGGTAGACTGTTGCTTGTTAGATACGGAAATAATAAACTACTTTTTTCAATGAATCTGGGATTTTTATTTTAAACAGTGCTCACACAAAAATGTTCTTTTGCTATGTAAATACAAAATACTACATAATTCATTTTTGTACTTATAATTATCAAATACTGTAACTGAAAATAGTAACCTGGTTGATGATGTTACTGATTACAATTTTAGCAAAACGTAAGATTACATTTTTGATAGTAATCGTCCCATCTTTATTGTAGTGCCATGATGCTTTTGGGAGCCCTGACTTGATGAAGTTCCTCAGCTTGCCGCTGTCAAAGTTCACCACGAGCACCGTGGGGCCGAGGCTGGTGGGGGTGAACCTGACGCAGGTCATTGCTTCCTGTTGGGGCTCCACAGTTTCAATCCTGGAAGAGTAATATGCATTACGGCCCGTACCCACCGGACGCGTAATTGCACGCGCACTTTTGCGCGGAACTGAACCTACCAGACGCGCAAGAACACAGACGCGTAACTGCTTTTTCAGAGCACATTATGAAAACAGAAGTAAGCATAGTCTTAATTAATTGAACAAATATATATATGTATACTATAATAAAGAAAAGCATTATAAAAACGGGAATCACTGGTTATATGCAAAAAGTATGACTTGATTTAACTTCATTCATCCCATAATGGTGATTGTCTCTGTTCCCTTTTTCTTTATGACCTATGTTAAAATAAAATATGTATTAAAATAATTAATAACACTAGTAAAACTATTAGTAGGTTGAAAAACATTCATATGTGGTGATATGATGCAGATATTGGGCATACAATGTATTTCTATGAGGTGCGCGCGCGGCCGGTGGGATCCGCGGCATTCGTTAACATGGGAGCGGAAGTGAAGTACTGATAATTCTCATAATTATTGGCTGCTATGCTAACTCTGTTACCAGACAGCAAGTTAGCGATTGTGGCGGATTGGGGGGAGGGAGGGTGGTAGGCTTATGCTGGACTCAGCGGCTGCGGCCAATTAAGGCTGATTGCAGCCGGGTCTTTTTAACCTCTGTGTGGATGTGTGAGTGATAGGGAACAAGTCAGTGTGAGCGGCTGGCGTGGTGAATGGCGTTCGGCAGGAGACGGCGGACTCACGGCGGACTCACGGCGGACTCATGGGAGCGAAGAACGAGCCAGCAGCAGCCGCCGCGTCCGAGCGAGTTCCACGGCAGGGGTGCCAGGACGGAGGCGAGGGCGCGAGCGAGGACTGAGTGGGAGAGCGCGCGTCTCCCTCCGCGGCGACGACCGACGGAGGTCCGCGGGGGTGCACTCCGGTGCTGCCTGCAAGAGCTGCTGTCAGTAGGGGTTGGAGCGGGATGCTCTAGCAGGCTGGCCGGCTTTGGGGGTGCCGCCGACGCCAACTGCAGTCAACACCGGGTCAGACTGCTGTGGTGCAAATAAATCGGCCCTGCTGGCCTGTTAACTCTTCCCTCCCCCCCATGTGTCTCTGTGGTAGGTGGCCACTTGCCACAGCGATCTGTCCTGTCTTCTCCGGTTTTATATTCCCATGTATAAATACAAAATAATTTACTACTTTGAGGAAAAACGTAGTACACATGTTGGTAACCACTGTATAAATGCAGTACTATTAAGGACATTCTTTACTATGATTATGGGTACTTTGGTGGGTTGGTACTCGACTCTGCCTCGTGGCTTCTTTTGCATTATTACTATAAAAAAAAACAGAAATGGACGATTTATTGAGTGGTGTCAGTACTGACCAAAACAATGACTGGGGGTGGAAAAGAGTGAGTGAAAGTGCTTGCTATAGATGTATTAGAGCGGGTAAAAGACGAGCGCTAAAGACACTCTGTAAATCAACTCCTGCATCTACAGGAGGGACCTAGCTAACGTCACTGTGATGGGCTTGCCCTGTGTGAGGGTTCAACTCCATATTACTGCCCATGATTTTAGAATGGGATGTCCAGCAAGCTCGAATAGGTGTGATGGTGCAATTTTGCGTCAGCCTCACACGAAGGTGCTTGAGGCTGGGAATAGACTGATCGTGACTATCATGGCTCCAAACATCAGGTTGTGCTGTTAAGGGATAAAAAGTCACTACAGCGGCATTAAGTAAGCATGCACACTTTTTTTTCATTAGATATTTTGTTCTTGTCCGGGCAGGAGCGGGCTGGAGATCTGGAATGTTGCAATGCCTATTTCTGTTTTGTAATGATATTGGACAGAGACATCTAAACTGTCCTCGGCTCCGCACTGGGACATCCTATCTACAGTAATGTGAGCGCGGCCATTTATTTCAGTGGCCGAGTGAGAGAGATCCATGTGTTTATATAGAGCTGTGTGAATGTACTGCAGCAGAATGCCAGCCTGGGTATTCTGGGCAGACGGACAACACACCCATATACTATACTGTAGATACACACAAACACACAAGTTCACATACACACACACAGAAACCAAAGCATGCATACATACATGTATGGATGCAAGTATTAAGGATGCAATCAAGCCAGCGTATACATGCATCCTTGCAAACACACACATGATGCTCCTTGCCTTGCACAGCCATGCTGCCTCATCTCAGCCTGTAGCATCCCTTCTGCTACATGGAAGATTGCACACTGACTTAAATTTCACTCATTTTGTGAGCAGTCTAAAGGCCACCACCTCGCCTTGTTTTCTAGCATTTACATATGTATTCACTAAGCAAGGTATCACCACTGCCAGAGGACCCAACCCAGCATTACTATTTATTTTGCTTCTTAAGGTCACAGTCATTTCAATTCTTGGAATTTCTGAACTACTATTTGCCAGGAATCAGTGGCCCAACCCTCGAGCCTTTGTCATCTCCTCACCCTCATCATTACAACAACCACTCTCTTTTTCCCAATATTTCCACCTCCCTACATCCCCGTCTGTCTTTCTTTATCTCTACAGCTGGGAAGCATTGAGTTCTGAGGAATGATTCATTCAAAATATAACTGTCAATAAAAGTTTAAAGAAAAACATGCCTGGAATATAATTTTACATGGAAATTGATCTGAAACTGCTCGTTGGACTTTATCTAATGATGAAATGTTCCAATGTTTTCCCAGCTGTTGTCTCCATCTAGATTGATGTCAATATTAGGATGGGAAGACTTTTAACTGAGAAACAATTCCATGTAGCTTTGGTGTTCTTCTTAACTGGTACACCGAACACGTAACTGAACCGAGACTGCCACGCTCTACGCTACGACCCTACATTCACTCTCATCCCGATGCCATATATCTCTCCACAGAGCCTCAGCCAGGCATGTACAGTGGATATAAAAAGTCTACACACCCCTGTTAAAATGCCAGGTTTTTGTGATGTAAAAAAATGAGACCAAGAGAAATCATGTCAGAACTTTTTCCACCTTTAATGTGACCTATAACATGAACAATTAAATTGAAAAACAAACTGAAATCTTTTAGGGGAAAAAAATAAAAAACTTACAATAACCTGGTTGCATAAATATGCACACCCTTAAACTAATACTTTGTTGAAGCACCTTTTGAATTTTATTACAGCACTCAGTCTTTTTGGGTAGGAGTCTATTAGCATGGCACATCTTGACTTGGCAATATTTGCCCACTCTTCTTTGCAAAAGCGCTCCAAATCTGTCAGATTGCGAGGGCATCTCCTGTGCACAGCCCTCTTCAGATAACCCCACAGATGTTCAATTGGATTCAGGTCTGGGCTCTGGTTGGGCCATTCCAAAACTTTAATCTTCTTCTGGTGAAGCCATGCTTTTGTTGATTTGGATGTATGCTTTGGGTCGTTGTCGTGCTGAAAGGTGAAATTCCTTTTCATCTTCAGCTTTCTAATGGAAGCCTGAAGGTTTTGTGCCAAAATTGACTGGTATTTGGAACTGTTCATAATTCCCTCCACCTTGACTAAGGCCCCGGTTCCAGCTGAAGAAAAACAGCCCCAAAGCATGATGCTGCCACCACCATGCTTCACTGTGGGTATGGTGTTTTTTGGGTGATGTGCAGTGTTGTTTTTGCGCCAAACATACCTTTTGGAATTATGGCCAAAAAGTTCAACCTTGGTTTCATCAGATCATAACACATTTCCCCACATGCTTTTGGGAGACTTCATGTATGTTTTTGCAAAATTTAGCCGGGCTTGGATGTTTTTCTTCCTAAGAAAAGGCTTCCGTCTTGCCACCCTACCCCATAGCCCAAACATATGAAGAATACGGGAGATTGTTGTCACATGTAGTACACAGCCAGTACTTGCCAGAAATTCCTGCAGCTCCTTTAATGTTGCTGTAGGCCTCTTGGAAGCCTCCCTGACCAGTTTTCTTCTCGTCTTTTCATCAATTTTGGAGGGATGTCCAGTTCTTGGTAATGTCACTGTTGTGCCATATTTTCTCCACTTGATGATGACTGTCTTCACTGTGTTCCATGGTATATCTAATGCCTTGGAAATTCTTTTGTACCCTTCTCCTGACTGATACCTTTCAACAATGAAATCCCTCTGATGCTTTGGAAGCTCTCTGCGGACCATGGCTTTTGCTGTAAGATGCAACTAAGAAAATGTCAGGAAAATCCTACTAGAACAGCTGAACTTTATTTGGGATCACTTTAAATGATGTCAGGTGTGTACTGACTACTATTTAACATGAATTTGAATGTGATTGGTTAATTCTGAACACAGCCACATCCCCAGTTATAAGAGGGTGTGCACACTTATGCAACCACATTATTTTATTATTTTATTTTTATTTTTTCCCCCCTAAAAGATTTCAGTTTGTTTTTCAATTTAATTGTTCACGTTATAGGTCACATTAAAGGTGGAAAAAGTTCTGACATGATTTCTCTTGGTCTCATTTTTTTACATCACAAAAACCTATATATATAAAAACAGGGTTTTTATATCCACTGTATATACATTAACCCCTAGGTCTAATAAAGCAGGGCCTAAAAGTGGGTGGTGGGCCACAAGTTGAGGTCAGTTGAGCTCTTCCAAATCATCGAGGGTTGTTACCAAGGCGACGCCCTCCGGTGCCTGGACTTCTTGGTTCCGGCCAAGCATATCTTAGACAGCGTGCAAAAGGCTGCATGCGTGAGTCAGCGTCTTGTACAGTTTTCATATTAAGCCTGCATCATACAGAGACATACACTCATACACTGCATTAGCGTATCATATAGAGTGGTGCAGGAATGAGTCCTAAAACCAGGAAACTAGTTAGCATTTTTGAACTTCCGGTTCCCTCGTCTCAAAGTCAATGTTTTTTTTAAATGGGTTTTTGGTTAGATGCCTGAAATGAGGTCTGTGGTTAACACAAGCTTAAGAGTTTTTGACGTTTTGTTCCACGACATAAAATACGTCAGTAAATACCCCACTCGTGGATTTTGAAGGTTTTACAGTACATGTCTTAAAAAAGGCAGTTGCTAACAAGTGGCTTAATGAGACTACAGAGGTTGTCGGGGACATTAAATCATCTACTCACTAGTCCGCCTTTACAGCCTCTAGTTGTGTTTATACTTGCACTTCCAAACTATTTTAACTCAAACTTTCCAACTTGTAGATTTATCAATTTATAGTATTTTTGGTGGTGGTGACGTTGAAGTCATGCGACTGTGGTGTAGTTCGTTTATAGCCTAACGTTAGTGTTTTACTTCTGGCGATACTTTTTTTACTTCTGCATTTACTTTACTTACTGAACAAAACGTGTAGGTATCATAAACTTTTGTTTGCCACAGAGCTTATTTTCAGCAGTAATCCAAAATCCAATGCAAAAATCCCATTGGCTTTTTGTCGAGGGAACCATATCTTCGAGGGAACCATATCTTAGTCATCTGTGATTACGCTACCCGCTTCATTTATTTTGGACACTGGGAGAGAGTGGGACAAATGGCTCCCCTTTGTACTCTTTGCATACCGTGAGGTACCACAGGCCTCAACAGGGTTCTCACCATTCAAGCTCCTGAATGGGTTCCCTGTCCAAGGTTCCCTTGACCTGTTGAAGGAGTCATGGGAGACCAAGTCACCATCCCAACAGAGTATTGTTTCCTATGTCCTTCAAATGAGAGATCGCTTGGAGCAATACAGAGCTGAAGCCAGACAGAACCTACAGAAGACCCAGGCAAAACAAAAAACGATCAAAAAGCAAGGAACCATGAGCTGCAGCCTGGTCAAAAGGTTTCTCTGCTACTGCCAACTAGGAGCAACAAGCTCCTCGCACAGTGGCAAGGCCCCTACTCAATTCTCAGGCCGGTGGGGCCAGTGACCTATGAGGTGTCCCATCCAGACAAGGGAAAACGTTCACAGGTTGACAGCAACCTCCTCAAGGAATGGAGGGAACGAAACTGCCCATGTGCAGAAGATGACTGTCCAAAGGTAAATTCCCAACCTAGTGCAAGTCCAAATGTTGAAATGGTTTTGTTGGCACGGGTGGTTGTCACAGAGGATGAAGCAGAAGAAACGGATCTTTCTGTTCTTAGGGTTGTAAAACCACCAGATCTAAGCCATCTACCTGAAGAACAGGCCAAAAAACTCGCCCACTTGTGTGAACTGTACCCTTGTCTCTTCAGTGGAATTCCAGGAAAGATGGACCTGTGTGAACATGTCATCTGCTTAAAAGACCCAACTCCAACCCGCCAGCATCCATACCGTGTCCCCGAACGACTAGTTGAACCACTTAACAGAGAAATTCAAACCATGCTGGATCTTGAGGTAATCGAACCATGTAATAGTGAATGGTGCAGTCCAATTGTTCTTGTTCCAAAGAAAGACACCACTTAAGGATATGCAACGACCAAAGGAAACTTAATGCTGTGTCTAAATTTGATGCATATCCCATGCCAAAGGTCGACGAGTTGCTTGAGAGATTTGGCAGGGTTGTCTACATCACCACCCTTGACCTGTGCAAGGGTTACTGGCAAGTGCCACTAAAGCTACAGTCTAGGGACTTTATTGTTTGAGTCAATTAGAGGCCAATGTAATTCAAGTGGACAGGCAGCTTGGGAGTGGGGACTGTGTTGCAATCTTTACTGGTCACTGATAGAGGGCGATGGAAGACGTAGATTACTTTAAGCCCCTTTAAATAGCTGAATGGCAGAAGAGTCATTCTGTAGGTGAATATTGCCATTGGTTGTGGAAACTTGGTGATGTTACTTTGCCATTTGTTACACTGAGTGAAGTGCTGACCTCAATGAAAGCGTGTTACAAGTTGGTGGAGGCAAGTCAGCTGACCTGCTACCTGGATGGAACACTTTCGCACAGCCACTGTGATTGGCTGGACTTGCACCAGGTGAAACACCTTATTAAAGTCATTTCTCTCTCTCTCTCTCTCTCTCTCTCTCTCTCGCTCTCTCTCTCTCTCTCTCCAATCTGGCTGTGCACTAGATGCTGCTGTACAAACAAATAATGAATTTGCCTGACCGTATCCATGTCTTTCAGAAACTCTTCCCATTTGTGTCAGATCTTCATGAGGCGTCCGGCCTGCTACTGAGAGCCATCAGTAAGTTAGAGGATCCCCGGAGGATTGACACTGTACAGGTACCTTATCACTGTACTTTGCCAACTTTCTTATGTCATTATTAGCGCTGCAAAATAGTTGCTAGTGTTGCTCTTGGAACATTGTCAGTGTCTTTGAAACAGTGTCCTCTCTTTGTGCTTCATTATGTAACTCTGTAAACATCTTCATTGAGATATATAGTGTTGTATGTGTGATAGTATGATAGTAGCTTCTGGGGGTGTCAGGACTAGTGAAGCTCCATGGAAAACTATACCCAAGCTTGCTCTGGAGCCCAGTTTCCCAAGTACAAAGATGTTCTTTGTCCACAAATAAAGTCAGACCTGGAGGACTTCCTGTCCAGGGTGGAGGCATGCTGCCAGGAGTTGCAGATCATGGTCAATGTGTGTGATTTCTGTGAGCAGGTCAGTGTCAGTTAATTTATTTGTTGTTTTAATTTTTCACGCTACTCTTTCATCACCACAATTTTGGGTAGGGATAGGTAGACAGCCTATTGTAGGATGATGTAAAAATAACACGCACCACCGCAGTGTTGAACCTAGCGTGCAGAAAAATGTTTCTGATCTCCACCTCTTCATTCCCCAATAGGCTACAGAGCTGGCCAGATAATGCAAAGAGTACCTGGTCTGGCAGCCAACAGCTTCAGGAGAGGGTGCATGATGTGGATGAGGGCTGCCATCAACAACACCATAGCAGTGCCTGGTGTGAAGGCCATTATGTTGATGAGGTGGGCACTAATACTCAGACAGTGCCACCCAATGGTCAGAATGTGGCACTGCAGTCAACTCCTGGGCCAAGACACCTGCAGTGGGAGGGCATCATTGCAGGGACAGTGGACATTGGAAAGAGAAGGCCGATCCTGGGGAGCAGCAGCACTTTAGCCTGCTGCAACATCACCATCAAGCCTGACAATGCCAACGATGCTAGCGCTAACAAGGGGTCAAAGGTCCCTCCAGACTCACCTCACAGGTAATGTTACTTTAGTCTTTTCATTAACTTCCCTCAGCTAGGAGTTCATTCAGTGTAGTTTCCAGTAGGTTTTGGGTAGCGTGGGGAAGGAGGGAAGCAAAGTGTTTCAAATGGCAGTCTGAATCTATCTTAACCTTTAATGGTGGTGCTGAAAAACGAACCCTAACATAAATAACACAAGATGGGCAACATTTTTAATAAGAGCAAAACAATTTCAGAATTTTTACCAACAACTATGACCAACATTTTTTTTGTTGCAACACACTGTATCATCCTGTTTTTGTCCAGGTGGTCAGGTCCTATGTAACATAAAGGCAGTATTTGCTATCTCCAATGCCTCCTGTTGCCATTGTACTGTCTTACAGTTTTTCTCAGTCACTTTGGTACATTTCTCGAATCATTGTTAACATTTGCAAAACAGTAAGCGCATTTCTCAAAACAATTGATACAAACAGCACCACACAATGGATTACCTGCAAAAGCCCGTAACTTGCTCAAAATCCTTAGTTCATCTCTCAAAAGTAAATCTTTATGTCAGTGAACATGTCAGTGCCATCAGAATGACAAGTCCTTGTGTCATTGAGTACAAACAAGATAGTCAAAATGCTTAGCCATGTTGTCAATATAACACTATAAGTACTCTGATGGAAACTATGGCGAAGGGTTTGATGACAATGATTGAAAATGCACAAGGCTGCACTTTTTCTGTATGGCATATATAAATTTCAAAAGACATATACAACCAATAATTGTTAAAATTGTCAGTCATAATTGTTAGTCATTTGCCTAATTTGCTAAAACATTTGCAAATGGTAACAAAGAGAAATGCTCTTCTGTAGCCTAATTGGCTAAAACATTTGCAAATGGTAACAAAGAGAAATGCTCTTCTGTGCACAAGTAACAAAATGTTGTGAAGAATTTCACATTTTGTTTTGACGATTTCAACTGTCATTGGTGAATTGAGCCAAAGCAACTGAGAAAATCTTAAGGATGATTTGAGAAATGTACTAAAGCGACTGAGGAAAAACTAATATCTGGAAATCTGGCAGTACCATTGAGAAAACTCTTCATAGCCAGTAGAAACTCTGTTAGCATCATGAAGACACTCTATCGTTCCTACATCTTTCATTTGTTTTTCACTTTATTGTATTTTTATTCATGTCCTGTATTACATTACACAAATCGACATTATGATCAAACGTGATTAAATGGGGGAAGGTGTGCTTGCTTTACTCCCGTTATCAGAGAGCTGAACGGCTTTCTTGAGGAATCTGAACAGACAATTGATCTGACAAAGTTCACAGCTCACACAGTTGTATAATCATGGCACTATAATATCAAACAATGAGAAGAGATATTGACAGCACAGGAAAGTGAAAGGAAATTTGTTCCATTAGGACCAACACTATCCAGAAAATCCTTCTGGAATCAAAAAAAAAATTGCTATAGAAAAAATGTATAGATAGATACTTTATTGATCCCGGGGGGGAAATTCTGGGGTTGCAGCAGCATAACAGTATCACAAGAAATAGAATGTACAAAATACAAAGGTCTAAATACTAAATACTAAAAAAAAACCTACGGTAGGTGACATAGAACCAGGATACTTTCAATTTCAGTTGTTTCATAAATGTCCATAGTCAAGAACTGTTACTCAGCACACTCACCCAGGAGTTTGGTGATTTAAAGATGTTACGTGGTATCATCCTGTCCACCATCCAGTCCACGTACAGTTGATGGACAGGCCTGGGTTTACAATGGCCAATCACATCCTCTCTTTTAACATCAGTTCCCATCTGCAACCATGTGCAGCATTGCACAAAAAACGGTGCAAATCAAAGCAACCCATCTCTTGTAGGTTTTCATGAAGCTTGACTTTATGTTCATAAGGCTGATGAGTTCTAGTAACTATTCAACCACAGGGGTTGATTACTATAAAAGCACAGATCCTGAAAATCCTAAAAAAAATATCAACTATTGGATTGTCTCTTTTCGAAACATTGCCTGATCTTTAGTTTTTAAACGTATACAATCTTCAGTTGCAGTTTCCAACCTCAAATTCCAATATGTTCTGAGAAGGCAGTAAGGTGAGATGTATATTGACACATGAACATTGTTTGGAGAATTCGTATCTGAGTTTCACACGTCTGTGTACAGATCCAAAATTAATTTATGATTGAAAAATGTCATTATGAAAAGCTTTAGAGCTGAACTGTGAAAGCTTCTGGAACCCGGCCATAGATCCATTGGCTGATGAGACAAGTGTTTACCAATGTTACAGAACAGACAGTGGTAATGGTTAGTCATAACTCATCTGCTGTAGGCCTACTACACAAACACGCTTGGGGGGAAATTGTTGCAAATCCTTTCAAAAAACTTTATTGATCTTGCCTGACAGACTGGAACCCCAAACTCCTAATAGAATAATAAATGTTAAATAAAAAATGTGAAGCATGGCTGTTCCTGCAGTTTCTTTCTAAGGTGGGGACCCAAAATGGGTTGTGGGCCTGTTCTTGATGGGTTCTCATATGACAAGACTAAGGCCCAATCCCAATCCTTATTTGTACCCCTATGGCTTCGGCTTGGCCCTACCCCTTGGCCCTCGGTAGCGAGGGCTAAGGGGAAGGGGTAGAAAATATCTCCCTAAGTATTGGGATCGCACTTCGACGCTGATACGTCATCGATAAGCAGACGGGACGAGTTTGTTGTCGGCGATTACTATGGCAACAATGGTATTATCACAGTGACATTTGCCGTTCATCTGATGGAGATAGAAAAGCATGGACGCTCGCGATTCGTTCACAACTTATACGTTTCACGCTACCAATCGATCAAACAAGTCATCAAATAAAAAAGCCCACTGCTTCATTACCAGTCCACTTCATGACAGAATAGCGTTAGCGGTGCTCTGTAGTCTAGCAAGCCGCTCCTAACGTTACCCTGCCAGTCTGCACTGATATTAGAGGAGCCGTAACAAGTGCAGCAACTTCGCTGCTGGACTTTAGTTATATTTCATCATATACCATCAAAGGGGGAAATGCGACATGTAAATATGTCAAAATGCGGGACTGTCATGCACAAATCAGCCTAAAACAATGTTGTAACGTAACTAACTAACGAAGTAGAGACATCGGCATATTAGCGATTTTTTTGTTATGCTTTTTATAAAGAAACGGTCCATAATACATTGAAACGACATTAAACTAAGATAATACCACGGTTGGAATATTTTTTAACTCTTTATTAACGAAGAAAATACTACATTTGTGGTTCACTTCGGATGGTAGCGTAGCGGTCCCCATGATCTTCCTGTTACTTCCAGAGATTCGCAGGGCATTCTGGGTAGCCCTTGGTTTGAAGTGTGCCTCTGAAAAATCTCCGTTTGAAGGGCTACAAACCCCTTCGGCTTGGCCCTCCGCCTTCGAAAATAGAATATTGGGACAGCCCTACCCCTTCACGTGAACGCGCAAAACGGAGGGGTAGGGCCAAGGGGTACGGTTTAGGGGTGTATTGGGATTGGCCCTTAAGGTAGGTTATAATCAGCCCAGCTCACAGGGCAAAGCTAAATACTAACTTCACTTTGGAGTTAACACAAGAGAAATGAATAAAAATAGGGTTTTTTTCTATAATGAAAGTGATTCAGTGGATGCCAATAAAATGGGGCCATTTGAACAAATACACATGTCCTTCATCAAGTCATTGTAAGTGTAGGTACCTAGACTGTTAGATGTATTGCTTGTTAGAGATGGTAATAATAAACTACTTTTTTCAATGAATCTGGGATTTTTATTTTAAACAATGCTCACACAAAAATGTTCTTTTGTTATGTAAATACAAAATACTACAATAAACAAATAATTCATTTTTGTACTTATCAAATACTGTAACTGAAAATAGTAACTACCGAGTACAAGTAAAGACGTTAGACGTTACGTTAGTAAAACGTAAGATTACATTTTTTATAGTAATCTTTGCATCTCGATTGTAGTCCAATGGAACAAAGATGCCTTTGGGAGCCCTGACTCCCAACAATATCCCCATTACTCCTTGACTACAATGTTGATGAAGTTCTTGATGTTCCTCAACTTGTTGCTGTCAAAGTTCACCACGAGCACCGTGGGGCCGAGGCTGGTGGGGGTGAACCTGATGCAGGTCATGGCTTCCTGTCGGGACTCCACAGTTTCAAACCTGGAAGAGTAATATGCATTAGGTAACCAACAGTTTCAGCCCAAACGATCTGATTGGTCAAAAATGAGTATTGATCATTATCATAATTATTGGCTGCTATGCTAACTCTGTTACCAGACAGCTAGTTAGCAACATGTTTTCTCCTGTAGTGGGAAAAATCACCCAGAAGAAGAAGTCTCTTGTTAAAGAACCTTTTATTACAAAAAAGGGCCTGAGTTTGTCTCTGCAGAGTACAAGACTAAATATTATCATTAGGATACTTCCTCCTTTGGTCTTTCTACCAATGGGATCTCACTCCCCCCTCCCCTCTGTCCCTTTCCTCTTGGTAAGGGTTTGGCAAACTTTTAGGTTTCTTTCCAGCACTCATCCTGTTGTTCCAACTGGAGAGGTCTGATTGATTACTCAATGGTGGGAGCAGGCCAAATGATAACTAAAGGCCTTCAGTACCTTACTGGAATTTACCAGACCAATGGGTGGCACCGGGCCCAGGTCCGCCTGACTCCAATTGGGCTGTTTGCCTCTTAAAGGGTAATTCCGGATTTTTCAACCTGGCCTCTATTTACACAAAATCACTTTTCATACCTTTAAGTAGATCCCAAAAGTTTCGGAGTTGCTCCGGTCGATCGGCTCTAACGGCAGTCAGTATAACTGCGGCTCAAGGCTCCTATGTAATCCAGCGGGCATGTCCGGGCATGTCCAGTCAAAGTACGTCCACTAAAATTGCTTGATTTTGCCACTGAGTCAGATTGTTATTTGTGTGTCTGACAACATTACCGAAAGGGATCGCTATAGAAATAGACCGTTTTTAACCAGAAATAGACCTTACAGAAATAGACCTTAGACATGACATAGACATGCCCAGAAATGACATAAACATGCCCGCTGGATTACATTGGAGCCTTGAGCCGCTGTTATGACTGCCGGTTGAGCCAATCGACCGGAGCAACTCCGAAACTTTTGGGATCTACTTAAAGGTATGAAAAGCGATTTTGTGGACACAGAGGCCAGGTTGAAAAATCCCAGAATTACCCTTTAAGGGGAGGAAAAGGACAGAAGGGGAGAAGAATTCCTGCACGTCTGCACATACTTACGCAATCACTGGTCACTGTTTTATATTCTTGTGTATAAATACAAAACAGGAAAAACGTAGTACACATGTTATAATTGCAATACTATTGTTAAAGTCGTTCTTTACAGTGATTCTGGGTACTTTGGTGTGACTCTGCCTCGTGGCTTCATCTCACCCGTAATCACAGCACAGAAACAAACTTCTTTTGCATTATTACTATAAAAAACAACAGAAATAGTTCTAGAAGATTTAGTGAGTGGTGTCAGTACTGACCAAGACAAAGACTTTGAGGGTGGAAAAGAGAGTGAGAGAAAGTGCTTTATATAGACGAGTGCTATAAATACACATAATCTGTAAATCAACTCCTGCATCTACAGGAGGGACCAAGCTGACGTACCCCACTGTGATGGGCTCGCCCTGTGTGAGGCCGACTCCCTCTATGGTGAAGCTGCAGTCCCGGAGTGACTGTGGTAGAGGGTTCAGCAGGCTGAGCTCTACCGTCACTGGCTGCTGCACTCTGGCTTCGCTCAGGAGCTGCAGGAAGGCAGTTTGGTATTTAGACATACTGTATCAGGTTTCATTATGTTTGGCGTAAGGTACATTACTGTGGAATCAGGTTTGTGCCAATATAATCAAACAAAACTTCTTAAAAATCAAACAAAAATAAGAATTAGAGAGAGAAAAAAAAAAGTCATCTCAAAAGTAAAACTTATAACTTGCAAACAATTATCAGTGAGCTGTCACTCAAAAACTCATTAGCCAATGGGGAGAGAGGTTTGTGTCAGAACTGCAAACAAAAAGTCAAGCAGCGCAAAGGAGAGCTGGCAGCGCAACCGCAAAGCCGACAAAGAGGGCAAAAGTCTGATCAGTGAGAAAAAAGCAGAGGGAACTGTAAACTAAAAAGTATCATATCAAAAAAGTAAAAGACCAACAATTTGTTATAAGTTTTACTTTTGAGATGACATTTTTTTTTGCTTCAGTGAGTTTTATTCTCTCTCAAATTCTTATTTTTGTTTGATTTTTAAGAAGTTTTGTTTGATTATATTGGCACAAACCTGATTCCATACATTACAATCAGACTTCAGAAATCATGGGTTATAATCAGACCTAGTACAAATGATTTAGTATACTTTTCTACCAACCTACCTGACTCATATGAATTGTCTTGATGTGGTAAACCCCACCCAACTGGTACTCCAAAACAAATGCTAACAATGTTTTTTTTTTTTTTTTTAATGTAATACATTTTCTTAATTTTTAAAAAAACTTTTAAAAAAGCACCAAGGTTCTTTACCTTTGTTAACACGTTTAACAAGTTTCCCATATTATATGATTACTTATAGACATGTTTGTTTGTTCCTTCCTTCCTTCCTTACCTTGATCTCTATATCTGGCTCATCTAGTACAATGGTCTTCTCGGCCTTATGGTACTCCCTATGCTCTTCATCGACGGTGAAGGCTGACAATTGGATCAGCCTATCGGAGGTGATCACCGATCCGTAGTTGGCATACTCCAGCCTGAGGGGGAAGTGCATCTCTGAAGAACCACACAAAATATACCATATTTATTATTTAGGCTATTACAAGATTCATTTTCTATGGAATCAATTTCAGTTTTATTAGAGAGTCAAAATATTATGAACCAGGAATCTTCAACCTTGAATTATTTTCAGGCACTGCTTCATAAAAGCACCGTAACACTCAGATCATATCCATTGGCTAACGTGAAACAGCTCAGGTGACTGTCTGCCCTCAGAGTCCTGCAGGCTGCTGAACTAACCTTCCCCAGAGGCCAACTCCACTCCACTGTGGGAGGTGAATCCACAGCTAAACTCTCCTTGGTTAGCGCTGTAGCCGACGGCTTTGGCGGTGAATATGAAGATGCACTTCTTGGCCTCCATGCAGTTGTTGGTGAGGAGAGCGTGCACCTCAAAGTCTGAGCCCACCATCATGTTATCGGCCAGCTTGATCTGTAACGTTAATTTAGACATAATTGAGTCAAAAATATGAACGAGTCCAGGTGGATATGTGAGAGGAGTCTCAGCTTAAAGGAAAAATAACAAACACAATTCATATTTTATATTGAGAATCTTGCAATTTAGATAATTCTTGATTTTGTTGTGACATGAATGAACTGTTCTCTTGATTTTATCACCATCTTTAAGTATTTTTGGCTTTAAAAAATACTTTTCCTTGATTTTATTACCTCTGCTTTCCTTCCTTGTCTCTGTAAAGCACTTTGTCAATTTGTTTTGAAAAGTGCTATATAAATAAAGTTATTGTTATCACCAGGATCTGAATTCTGAATTCTGAAGTCCGAATTCTGAGATTGGATTTTGTAGCAAAATAATATGTTGATAAAAACTTCCACTTAAAGCAGCATAAACATGTTGAAATCCCCTTTAGGATGTCGCTACATCTATGAAGGTTCAACACCTTGACACGGAGACCCGGCTCTTTTCCCTGCTGCTGTAGCTTGCTGTGGTGCTGGGCCTTCTCATAGACCTGCCTCTCCTCCGTTGAGCCTGGAAGACATTGGGATGTGGAGAAATACAGAGGGTGGTGGTCTTGTTGACACCAGGATAGACTCCTTCATAATAGTAATCCTTTAGATTCTAATGTAAAAAATGTAGAATTTATACACGTCTTATCATCACATCTTTTAAATGGCAGTAACAGACTAGGGTAGAGTAAGTGTAGGTGTGTATAACGGTGTGAATGTGTGTGTGTGTGACTCTGCCGTACCTTCAGGGTACTTGTACTGGTGTGTGATGTCATGCCTCTCATCCATGCCTACAGCTTTGGTACTGATGTTGCATCCAACAAACTCAGTAGACCCTTCGAACTTGACGAACTCTCCGTTTGACAGACGCACCAACTCCACAACATCGG
Organism: Hoplostethus mediterraneus; assembly: GCA_034670385.1. NCBI lineage: Eukaryota > Metazoa > Chordata > Actinopteri > Trachichthyiformes > Trachichthyidae > Hoplostethus > Hoplostethus mediterraneus. The sequence goes on along the minus strand of JAXDDW010000001.1, from coordinate 15,785,086 downwards.
CGTTAACCTAACTCCATACATGATATTGGGATAATAAAGCACTGAGGATAAAGAATATGAACAGTCACATTTTTATAAGAAAAAACCCCCAAAACATTCTGGCTGGAAAAGTGGCGGAGAGAGCAGAAAGAAGAGAAAAATGCAGGAGGAAGGAAAAATATGAAAGTGTAGAGAAGAGAGGGAAGGAAACAAAGTGAAGACACATATACATCATTAGGAGAGAAAAAAATGGAAAAACCGCCACCAAAATGTTCTAAAAAAAAAGAAAGTTGTTTCTATGTTTCTATGGGTCAAAACACAAAATGGATCATTGGCCACTGTTCTGTGTTTTTTTGTGGGGGTTTTACAGGACGTTCAAGCAAAAACTCACCTCAGCAAAAACAAAGGGCGCGTCATACTTCTTGGTCAGCTCTCCTTCCTTGATGGCCCACAGTGGAACAGGACCGCAACAGAAAACACCTAATAGCATAACACCCAGATCAGAGACAGAGAGATGGGGCGAACACTTGGCTTCAAAACCACACACAGAGGCAACAGAAAGAAAAAAAAATTTCAATAATAGAATAAAAATAAATAAATAAAATAACTGTGCTCCTGCAAATATAATATATTAAAATAATTAGTTTTCCAAGGCAGCTCACAAAACATACAGCCCACACACCTCCATTTAGGACCTACTCTGTGAGAACAAAATCCAATTCCCTTTTTCCCTTTTGCTCTTAAACAGTTTACGAGAAATTGGGGGGAAAAAGGGTGTTAAATTGAAGTTCACCTTCACTTTTCTCCTGTGGGGTGGGGTCGCTGGCTTGCCATCCATCAAACCTCGGATCCAAATCAGGACGTGTCATCCAGCTATCCACCCAAACGTGGAAGTTCCTGGCACACGGTGTTAAATATATGGTTACTTTAAAAATGAAAGCAGTATAACAAAGGTATATGAGGGCAGTGAGAAAGACTGAGACGGAGCATGAGAGAGGGTGTGACCTACCATATCGAATCACTCTCGATAATTCTTTCCCCATTCTCATCGTAATGTTTCTCTATCACCAGGTTGGCGTTGGTGTCGTGAGCCGATCGAAAGTTAGTAATCACTCGACAGGGGATACCCAGAGCACGGGAGACTGGGGGAGACCGGAGAGTCACACTTCAACACACTTGAGATGGCTTGTCACATGGAAGACTAACAACAAAGACATCAAATATAGACAGGAGCTGGTGGTTTTCAACCCTGTGAGGTTAGATGGATGAACTAGATTACATGGTGGGTTTTAAGGAAGAAAAGCTGCAGAAAACAATACTGTCAGTCACATTTTATTTAGGAAATTGTCCATCTAGATTGCTCCAACATGAATTATGGTGTCTAAACACCGTTCAATCAGTTTAATTTGTCTTCTTAACTTTAACACACACTGTATAAAATAGTATTTAAAGCAATATGACAAACGAATGAACAAACAAACAAACGCTCAGACAAACCGTATTTTACACCAACCTGTGCACTCAACAGCAGCAAACACCCAGCACTGGCCATAACGCACGGGGCCGTTCTTCAACCACTTGCGCAGTATGTCCCCGCTGCCTATCCACATCGTTGGATGCACCCCATCTGAAAAGTTGTTCCATTTTCCCACCAACACACCGCTGTCATCAAAACTGTTGATCTGTGGTGCAGAGAAAGAGAGAGAGAGAGAGAGAGAATTTAATCAATATTATAACGTGTGTAGATAGTCCTCTCCCATCTGTCTAACACAGCTGTCCAACACCCTGTTCTGCTGTTTTTACCGGACTGTATGATGACATCCAAGTTTCCTGCAGGAAATCTCTCTGGCATTCTCATTTACTATTTAGCGGCAGCTATCATGACACTCTGCAGGATTCCCATGCAGACAGATTTGGTTTTACAGTAGTGTTTGCCACCTTTGGAATCAGGATTGCACACTTTCCAAGAAACTAAAACCTTCCTCTTCAGCTGCAGCTTTCCTTCCTATCACAAAGGTTGCTGAGGGAGATGCAGGAAAAGTTCCAAGGGAAGAAAAGTAGTTGAACCCTGGTGAACTGGAGTAAAAAGGAGCAGAGATTTCCAATCGTAGAACTTGAATGCAGCACCATGGTAATCTCCTTCGACACAGCTGAAATGGTCTTTCACAGAGTGTTTCAGTGGCGCTCACAAGCTAATGCGATTTCAGAGTCTCCCTCCCTACCTCCCCTCCATCCCCTCATTCATCACAGACCTACCATGGCACTCAGCACTCTGGTCACATAGATGGGGTTTCTCCTGGCAGAGCAGTCCTCGTTGGCGTCGGACACAAATTTAGGATTATCATCCAAGATCTTTAGACAGATGTCCAATATACCAGGTTCAAACTGTGGACAGACAGAGGGGAGAGATGATTTGCAGAGAGTGTTCCTCATTTTGTTTCAGAGAATTTGTGTCGATTTAATTTCAATTCAGTCAACTGACAATGTGATTGAGTGAAATTTAAGGATTCAAATCTACCATTTCCAGTTTATTGAATGTTTTTTTTGAGATTTTTGTACCTGTCCAAAGTTCCAAGGTGCAGCTTTGATTCGTTTATGCGTGCCTTTGTAGAGCAGCCCATGTTGAGATAAAACATACTCCTGTCTCTTCCACTCACTCTTCATATACACAGCATCTCCTATGAGCCAGTACAGACAAAGCACCGATGAATCCAGACCAATGTGGTATACATACCAACACATCTGAAAGTATTTACGAAATGCTTCAATGTTGGCACCCTGAACATTCTGGTGTTAAACATGGCATCTGTGGGTATTTCATTATTTATTATTATAATTTAGATCATTTTAGTTCAGCAAAGTGAAGCAAAAAAAAATAAATAAATAAAACTTTCCTTATGTACTCACTGGTGCACCAAGCATTAAAAAGCAGGATAAACTCCCCTAGGTTGGTCGTCTGTCCCTCCTGGTCCAGGGTCAGAGCATAGATTCCTATGGGGGCATTGGGGGAGGAACTGATGGATACAGACACTGTGTTTCCAGAGGGACCATTAGTGGCGGATGCGCTCCATTCAGTGTCCACTGTGGAGTCACGCAGGTCAAAGGAAACTTCGGTATCTGATTCTTTCCTGGGTAATGGACCTGGAATAGCGAAAACAAAATATAGGGACACTTAAATGTAGAACAATATAGGCACACAAATCCACATGGATGATGCAAATCTATTCTGTGGAAGACAAATAAGAGTACGTCCACACTAAGCCGTGTACATTTAAAAACGACGTTTTCGGGTCTAGAGGTTTTGAAAAGTTCGCCGTCCACATTAGACCACCAAAACGCATAACTCCTTCCATGGGCATGCGCAGACCACTCGGCCGCTCAATTGGACTGTCTCGAGCCGCCGGCTTGCTCACGGCTGGATCAAAGCATTGAAACGTCATCCTTTTCGAAAGTCTCCGTTTTCGCCGTCCACACTTCGTTTTCAAATGTACCCACTTGGGAGAGCGTTTTCGAAAAGCTCCGTTTTGGGGAGGTGAAAACGGAGGGATAAGTATGCATTTTCAAATTTACCTGGCTTAGTGTGGAGTATAAAAGTAAGAGTACCTGTTCTGACTGTGAGCGTGAAGCTTGTTTTCCCAGGTGTGAACCGCTGGCTGTCAGGTTTCAGGTGTAAAGTGACGCTGAAGGGCTGTCCTCGTCTGACAATCAAACGCTCCACTCCATTCAGATCTGTGTGATGGCTGCTGTTGTTGCTCTCAGTCTCCAGATCACAGTGCCAAATGTCCATGACTGTGTATGTGTGACAGACAGACACAGACAGATAGATAGAAAAAACCTCAATGACTCATAAACTTGCAGAAGACACATGCATTACACACACTGCTTGAAATACACTTGATAATTAATGTTATTTTGATGTCTTCATCAGTAGGAACACCTGCTCACTCTGTGGTGTCTCATAGATGATAAATGACAAGTAGCAAACATCCACCAACGGGTTAGTGTTATACTATATCGCTCTACACCTAAAATAAGTCCTAGATCTGAGTTATCTAATGTCGTCCTCCATTCCGGCTCATCACATTTCATGTCAAGCTGACACTTGATCAATGGTCCTTCTCCCACGTCTGACTCTGTGATGTAACATCCTGAAAGCAACCCTTCGTAAAGTATTCATTAATACTATGCACCAGATAGTGTCCTAAAATCAATTCCTGTCCTACAATGTGAGACAGAATATGGTTCTTGCATACCTTCACTCATGTCTGCAGTTCAGTTCTTGTCACCCACTTCTGATGCAACTTCTGCTTATTGGTTAATGGTCCTACAATGTAACAGCCAGGGATATTTGTAGCATGTGAAACCTGACCAGTCCGTATGTCCGTCCCCTCAGTGACGCTGTTTTTAGTCATGAAGGACTAAGAGACTGACAGCCCCCTTGCTCTTTATTCTTCAGTTGAAGTGTGGCCAAGGCTTCCCTTCCAGAACAGTCAGCACAGTACCAGTGAAAATGCACACCAGACTTTTTCTCATGATCTGATCTACTGATCTAATGGCTCTGTAAGACAGACCACAACCCTCAAGCTGTTAAAATGGCGCCTTTTTATATTGTGTCCTGGCTAATGACCTCGGGAGACTTCATTGACAGGGATCCACTGCCTGCTCACCTATTAACACACTTTTTGCTTTCCTATAATTACACACACACACACACACACACACACACACACACACACACACACACACACACACACACACACACACACACACACACACACACACACACACACACACACACACACACATACACACACACACACACTTCTTATATTATATTAATGAAAACAAACCCCCACTAAACCACATTACATTCACCACAATAAAATACACATATCTAAACCACCCCACACCAATTTACACTTGGTTACCCCCGGAACTATAAAACATGGGGTCTGTTGTCTAGGGAAGCCTTTTGCCCGAACACCCTGAAGACAAAGACACTGGTGAGTAGTTAACACACTTCATGTTCCTTCATTGCACCTGCATACACTTATGAACAACATACTACACCTTACATTAACCATCTCATTTATTCTGGCTTAACTCTAAGCTCATTGTTTTATCAATTAAAACATGGCTGCATATTTACTCCCATGTCCCTCTCTTCCAGGTGGAGCTGCGTGGCCTACACAGCACCTGCCATTCAATCATGACTAACAAGGACAATAAATATGGAGACAAATATTCCATCAATTAACAGTGCAAAGTATAGCCATACAAATGTGCAAAATGCAAGGTGATAAAATGTATTGTGCAAATCTTCAATAAAGTGCTGTTGCTCCTATTAAAGTGCTTGTGCAATTATTGAAGTGCGTGTGTTTCCCTATCCTAACAGTCAAAAGTGCATGGTGCCATATTTACAAAGTCAGGTGACGAAGCGCTCTTCGTCACAGGCTCATATGCTTGAAATTAGTTTCTTAGACAAATAGTGAAGTGAAGTTAATGCTAATTAAGTTAATTGTATGAATTCTTTTTCAAAACTAACATTTTAATTAATTGTTTTTTAAATTGACCCCCAAAAAGTAATTTTCATTTAGTTAACAGAATAGTTTCCATAATCTCTATTGAGTTTTACTTTGTGCCAATATTCACTTTTAAGGGAGGGTGACACATTTTTTATATATTGGGTATAATTTTGTAGTGAAATTCTTCAGCAGTGTCAACAGAATAGCAGCTTTAGATAATTAACACCTAACAAAATAAATTATAGCTATAAATTTCTCTGGTGGTAGAAAAATAAAATTGACAACAAATAGTTTTTGTCATAAATCTTTTATGCCATTTTTGTAGTTGCAACATATATTACTGTATGATTCAACATAAACAAAAAAAGTTATAATTCAAAATCAATAATAAATTACATTTCATAATGTATCTTTTTAGAGGTTGGCACTGACAATGCAATTCAGGAGGGTTTTCTTTTACAAAGCATACAGTAGAACACTTTTTCACACATTTATTTTCAGGTCAGCATGATGCGATTCTGGTGGAAATAAACTAAACAATACTGTATGCAGAATAGGTTAAACAGATGGGTTTTGGGAATTATAAATATAAAAAAAGAAACCAACCAATGAAACCAAGGCAGTTACGCAATTAGATGACACAGCTGTAATGCCATGTACAAATAATTACACTGAAATAAAGATTTCTCAATTTCTCAGCTGAGGCATTACTGTTTCTGTGGAATAAGGCAGTGTTCCAGCACATCACATTATCTGGTATCATATCTTCATGCTTGCAGAAGGTCACTGAGTTTAGAGGGGAGAAATAGTTCAAAAAGTCAAGGTTTTCTAAGAAATGCTATAGCACTGACCCTGCATTGCAATCATTGCATAAGAGATTGAGAACAAAAGCAACACAGAACAAAAGCAAAGAAGGAACCAAGCAAGAAAGAAAGTGGAAAAACTGGAACTGGCTTGCCATAAAATGTTAGTGGCTTTGACGAAAGAAAATACAAAAAATTGTATCATGGCCTTGATTTTTCAAAATCCTGATAAGATTTGGATAATGTACATTTTGCACAGGCAATGACATAAAATAATACACTTTTCATGACAGTAATTTGTAAAGAAAACATAAAAGTACAAAACATTGAAAAGAAAAACTGAATAATCGATTTTATGTTAATTCTAATGGTAATTTTTCATGATAGTGAAGCTGGTAAATGGATCAGTCTGGAACCAACGGTGGACCCTGAATCATAATAAGTGGTTTATGCCCTATCGGTTAGTATACAGTGGTTGCGAGGCTCCCATGTTAAAGACTATGGGCCTGTACAAAACCCAGCTTCAAATCCTGATTTGAATCCCGATTCTCCCTGTTTAATGCTCTAATTGCACAGAGGGCTTTTTTCTTTTCACCACTGTAAATAGGCCCAACAGTTAGCTAGTGGTCCCACCCTTAACATAAATTATTGAAATACAGGACTACTATACAAATCTCAGAACCAGACAGAAAACTGCAAATGTTTACCAAGAGAACAGTAGTGCAAAAAATGAACTAAAAGAAAATAAATAGTAATACAATGATCTCTTATTTGATCCCTGTGTATCAATAATTGTACAGGAGGTACAGTACAGAGGATCCAATAAAACATGTTTTTACCAATAAGATGTGCAAAAGACACTTCAATAGACTTTAATTTGACCTTTATCTAAGAAGCAGCACAATCACATGTTGCTCATCACTTGTCTTATTCCAAGGAAACATAGTCTGGAGATTTATTTATTTTTTTACCAAACTTGGCTGTCAGTAACATTTTGTGCTGTTTCCATGGATTTTGAGCTGCTGATATTAATGATATCAAACAAAAGTTGTTTTCCACATCAAGGGTAGGTAATGGAGGGTGACAGAGGGCAGTTTCAGCAGGTTGCTGTCTCTGATACTGTGGCGGTACGATAAGGCACACTCTGTTTTTGTGGGTTAGAATCCACGTCATAGTGGATGTCTTTGATGCACAGCCTCCCATAATCACCATGATAGATTAAACACAACCAGTTATGCTACTGAGGTCGTTAAGTAAGCTAATGCATTACTAAGCAAATAATTCTTTGTCGACATATTTGTCTGCACATAACACATGGGTGGTATTAATATGAACGCCATATAATCTATTTAAAATTGAACTTGGAACCTGTGGTGTAAGGATGAAGTTTCTAATATGTATTGTTGTTGAGTTATTGTGTTCACAAGAATGTGTCTACATGCATACATACAGACAGACAGACAGACACAGACGCCACCATGACAAGATAATGTCCCACATACGATGTTCCATGGTGGCAGGACATAAAAATCGTCCATCTGTGCATGTTGACCACCTATCGATCTGTCTCTCCTTCTCTCCATCCTTTGCCTAACAACCAAATGAGATTCAGCAAGGAGGAACAGAAAGTATCCATTCATCAATAATCAAGACATCATATTCACTTCCAGCTAAAGCATTGTGACAGATTGGTTGTCAGATACTCTGAAATCCATCAGTGGCAGTTGAAAAACTATTAAAAAACAAGGACGTCTGAGTAGACAAAATCAATCGCTCCACGACTGACCCAGAGTTGTCAGCTGCATTAGTGCAGCTTCCCAAAGCAAGCAAGGGTTTGAGGACAGTCTGGTTAGGAACAGGTTATTCCATCCCTCCATTTTCCAGGGACTGCAGGGTGACCAGAAGACAGGACTGTACAGACTCAATGGACTAATGATCTGAATCACACAAATACAGAGAAATCACATATATGATAAGGATGATGGGGATGATGATCATGCTGATATTATATTCTAAAGTATACATTCTACAGTATAGATTCTAAAATAGTGTACTACAATTGATGCATATAACAAGTAACTGTCCGGCCATAGCAACACAGACATTATAAAGCACTGTGCTTACCTACAGCAGGGAATCCACAGGTTAAACTTCCGTCGATTTTCCAATGATGATGTCATTGCCCTATGATGCAAAAGATACTATATATCATATATCATACCATATATCATACAAATATAAAGTGATACTTCAATAAAATTGTCAAAAAGACAACTGCCTAGTCCAGGTACTTGGTGAATACTGATGATTCTGATTAGGGAAAATAACTGCTGTGCCAAAGCTTGATTTTATGTCTTTTTAAGGCCCAAATATTGCCCAAATATTGCCTTTCATTTTGATTTCCAAGGCCCATTAAAACATGTACAACTGTTATGAGGGAATCCACTAGACATGTGGGTCCTGATCCAGAATTCATTTTTAGACCAGACCTTCAAATGTACCTGAGGATTAGCCAGACCCTGTGGTTTGGGGGCGATATTTGGTTTCTTTCTGGTAGCCGCTGGTGATCCATTCCTCCTCAGGCTGGGTGTTCTACATAGCGATGGGCGGGGCTTAGCACTCTGGGATACCAATGAGGAAGAGGAGTCCACTGCCTCTCCACCAATGGCTGAGAGGCAGCCGTGGTCCGAGCTGCTGAAGAGGCTGATGCATTCTCCAGATGACTCAGTGCTGTCCACTGGGGCAGGGACACACACCAACATGCACACGCACACAAACACATGAAGCATTCACATCAAACAATGTGATTGTTTTTTTTAAAGTTCATGATTGCAATATAAAAGCAGACAGAGATTGTCATTTTTTGATATTGGCGACATCTTTGGTGCCAATGTGATGTTTCTGCACTGCATTTCCCAGAAATCACTCTGTTGAATGAAGTTTGAGTTTCTGTAGGTGGTGCTCTTTTCTTTGTCTGTTCATCCGTTACTGCTCATACTAACTACCGCTGTTGCTGCTGCTGGAAATGTGCAACAGAGGAGTTTTCCTGACACCGGGTGTTTAGAACAGCAAATGCAGAAAATGCAAAAGCATGAACTGGGTATAGGTGGAATGATTATTGTGTTATATCAGCAAAATGACATTATATGACATTAAATGACAATGTCACAGATCATTATTATTATTATAACATCCCTCAAACTTAGAGAGATTTCTAGAAGAGCTGTATGTAGGTTTGAATTATAGTGATACAGTGGCCCCTGAACCCAGTCTTGCTCAGGGGCCCCCAGGAAGGGAAATAAACTCACTCAGAATATGGTGGCCTGGTTTCCATTGCTCACAGTTAAGATGATGATGATGCTGATGAAGGTGATGGTTGTTGAGTTCATTGTCAGCCATGGCTTCAGGGGAGGAACAGACGACATGACTGGCCTCCACTCCCTGTGACTGGTTTCCAGGATAGCCGACGGGGGGCAAGGAGCCCCGGCCAGAGGAGGAGGATGATTGGCTGAGGGTGGTGGAGGCGGTGCTGCCAGAGCCAATGGAGTTCGGCCGTGGGTATTCTAAACCCCTGTGTGAACAACACGCCACAGGGACTGACAAAACACATAGATAGACGTTGTCAATAAGAAATGAATGTGTTTGGTCAGTAAGCAGTTAGTTCAAATCAGCTTTGTTTAGTTTAGTTTAGTTTAGTTTAGTTTAGTTTAGTTTAGTTTAGTTTAGTTTAGTGATTTAATCTCCAATTAGGACTATTGTGTATGTATTTGATCATTTTGTATACCATGACCTGTTTGCAGAAACGATTCCAATCAAAGGTTAAAACCCATGTGGTCAAGTGAGGTCGTACTGTACCATGTGTTACTGTGTAAAATGTCTCTGCACTAATACCACCATGACCAGTTCCTTTATATTTATTGAACGTGAAGAACAAAGTCATTCTGATCTGATCTGTTGCTGAAGTTCTCAAACCTTTCTCACCCAGTGGCCCAGTCTGAAGAAAACATGTTAAACTAGTCATGTAGGGACCCAGACTCCTGACCTTGCCACGGCAGCCAAACCCACAGTTTAGGGAGCACTGGTGTGGTGTTAAGTGTACTGTGCAAGGACTGCTTACTTCTCCCAGGCAGGATGCAGTTGACGGCTCTGTCACAAATGGCAGCTTCACTGGGTTGAATGTCCATGAAAGGTTTCCTGCCCATTCCCATGAACACCCTCTCCTGCATACGCAGCTCTGGAAGATGTACATTCACATGATTCAGGCATACACATAAATTGCGAATACACGCAAAAACACAGCAGTATGCACACACACACACACACACACACACACACACACACACACACACACACACGTGCACCTGAGGAACTTACTATTAAGTAAGTATCATCTATTAATTTTACTTCTTAAAATGCACTTTTATACTCATATGGTTTTATGTAATTGATTTTGATCCTGCCTCCGTATGTTTTCTTTTATCTAATTTTACTTTACATGTTTATTTCTTCTTCTTTTAATGTGTTTTCTCTTGCTTGTGATTCTTTTTTTATTTTTTTATTTCATTATGTATTTTACTATAAGTGCTATATAAATAAAGCACATTATTTTTAATCTTATTACCTCTGCTGTGTGCAGCCTGTTCCCACAGAATCCTCTCCAGGTCTGTGGTCCAGGCTCTCTTCACCTCCATGCTGTGAGCCCTCAGGGTGTAGGTGTCCTCACTCTTCCTCCTACGGAACCAGATCTCAAAACACAGACCGCTCACACCGGAGTTATGGGTCATCCCGATATCGCCCATCTGGAGGAAGAACGCAAAGAGATGCCACAAATCAAGGAGACCCTAATTACTGAAGTTTAAGTGTAATTTCATTGTAGCAAGAGATGATATGTGGTTAGGTATTACATTAAAGAGTTGTTAAAGTGGTACATTTTCTTTTTTCTTTTTGCTTCTGCAATGCAGCAAAACACACATTTATTGATAGGAAAATGTCACAGATTATAACTTTGAACAAAAAATACTAATAATGTAAAGAAAGAGGAAAGCTAGACATTGGTTTGCTTATTTACTCAAGGTGTAACCAAATCCAACAATTTAGCCGGTAAATATCGAGTAATGGGAAAAGCAAATTATCTATTGGATCTAATGGTCTATTCTTAGCAACAGAATCAGTTGTGTCAAGTTGTGCTAGTTTGTTACTGTGTAATTACATAGTAATAATGGATATGGGACCTGTATTGTTATTAAGCAATAATCCACAAGAGGCCGTGCTTAACATGATTTTAGAACAGCTAAGAGGGATTTAGGTGTAATTAGTATTTTAGAATGATTTCAAATATGACCCAATCAGGACTGTGAACTGGAAATATCCATTTTATAAAATGTCACACCTCTGAACAGACAAAAGGATAATGTAGATCCTTAGGTTTCAACAAATCCTGATATCTTAACTGAAATCTGCAAAAACTGCAACGCTTGCGAAATTGCTTGTATGTCATGAAAACTGAAATTAAGTTAGTTAGCTATTTTTTACAAAGGATCCAATCGGTCTGTTAAGATACAAGGCTGTGTACAGACCTTGAAAGACTGCTTGTAGACATAAACATCGTTGCCAATTTCAGTCCTCTTGGTCTTGCTGAAGAGGATGAGGTCTTCAAAGAGAAAGATGCGACGGACACACTTCTTCTTCTTGAAGAACACAGTGAACTCATCCTGGCGAATCAGCTGGCCCTGCTCCTTTAAATTGACCTGGTGGAGGAGGAGAGGAGAGGAGAGGAGAGGAGAGGCTCATCACTGATCCTCCTAATAATGCTGAATCATAAAACGTTGAAACTTCTTCACTCACTCTTTATTTATCTACTGTGTCTCATGTTTGTGTTACCATGTTCATATCTTACATCACAGTCCTGGATGGCGTCCATGGTGAGGAGATCGTTGCCGTGGCGCATCTGAAACCGAACCAAGTCTGCAGCGGCCTGGATCTCAGCCTTCTCCCTCTCCCTCTCAACGCTTGTCATATCGGGCACACACACACCCGGGCCACACACACTCTGTGCACACACACTAGCCCCATGCAGTGCATCCTGGACCATGTCCTTTGCCCTGTATGATCCAGCCAGGGCTAACATGTCCTGCAGCAGAAGGCTGTATTTGCTGATCCGCTGGATGGGCCTCAGTAGGTAGGATGAAAGGTCCATCATGTCCCCGAGCTCCTGTTGCTTCCTCTGGGAGATGAAACAAAGTTTATAAAGCTGGCCCAGTATGTCTGAATAGGTAGAGCATGGCACTAACACTGTAACACTGTATGCACTAGGTCACTAGGTCACAGGTGTATGGTTCTGTAAGGCGCTTTGGATAAAAGCATCCATGAAAAGGCATTTCAGCCCAGGGAGCTATTTGAGGGATAGAAGACTGTTAGAACAAATTATGGGATGCTTCCCCCTGGTAGCTGTAGAGATCGGGCAAAATATGAAAAGCAGTTGATTTTGTGATGATGATTGTGTTTTTCTTGTGTTATCTGACAGGGAAAATGTTTCTAAGGGGAAGGTTTGACAATTAGAATCCAATGCAATGTCACATTTAAAACATTTGTGTACAAGTCAACATACACATACAGGTTACTAAGCTGGGATGCATTAAGAAGCATTTACAGTATGAAAGCTCTCATATCGTTACTTTTAAACCATTAAGCAAAGAGTATAAGACCAGACAAACAGAGAGGCTGACCTTGAAGATGTCATGGCGGCGGTGTAGGATCAAGGCGTCTGACTGAGGCTTGTTCTTACTGTAAAGAGCATACAGGCCAAAACTCTCCGTCTGTGTAAAGAACAGTAATTCAACTATTTTAGAATTTTTCCACGTGCAACTCTGTCTATTAATTTCTTATCATCTGATTTGTGTCATCCTGTTACATGTCTACTTCTAATCTAATCTCCATCCACTCACATCTGAAGCAGTAACATGCAACTAGTGCAGGCCTCCTCTTGCAGAATTGTAATGGATTACAATAATCCATTGCTGTTTAACCAATTTATCTCGTTCCAGTTGTGCGTCATGGTATCTAATGGAGTTCAGTTACATGTTTATCACTGTCGTCTTCAGTTCTGCCTGTACTTTGACCCAATCCATTCCTACAGCAGGAGGCAGTATGCCAGTTCAGGTTTCACTTCTGCTGCAATAAAATCACTTTTTACTGAATAACACTCACAGTGCACAACGTTTGGAGTCAAATTACAGTACTTCAATTACTGGTAATGCATTGCTCCCAACCACCTTGCCACCTTCAGCCTCATTCACTCACATGTCTGAGAAAGCAGCGGGCCACCATTGCGGGTTCCCTCTGGCAGGCCTCCAGCTCTGGCAAGAAGTAGTGGCTGTGGAAGTCGTAGAGCTTCTCCAGGTTGCCGAAGATGACGCCTCGCTTGCCCCTGAGGTCCTGGGGGATGTCGGGCCGCTCCAGCAGGGGGTGGTAGTGGGTCAGGATGTAACCCAGGGAGCGGACGTACTCCCTCTCCGTGAACACCAGCTCCTCCAGCACGCGCTGCAGCCTCCTGGTCACACAAAGAGAACATAGGTTGACAGAAAGTTGCTTAACACATGATAGAGACACATTTTAATGTAATGTATTAAATGATTTACCAGAGAAAAGAGTATTTTAAGTCTTAGTGTTTGTTCCTCCTTTGAGTACCTGGTGAGTGGGGTTTACTGCATCAGGACAGTTCAAATAATGTTAGTCCAAAATTGTCCAAAATTCTCTAAAATTTCTAGTTCTCATTGTATTGTGGTAAACTCCACCCATCGTGCACCTAAGTAGCCCAAAACAAACCATATTATTTTTTTGCAATTGGATGCAATGTTTTGGTCAAGCAGAGAATGGAAAAAACTTTTCACATTTTCAGTATATAAAGCAGCAACAGACATCCTTTTTACTCTCACTACGTGCACTATAATAGCAAATAGACATGTAGAGTACAGTGAATAGTATAGAATAGAATAGAATAGAATCATATGAAACTGTACCTGTGGTACTTCATTGTAAGCTTAGAGACAGAAAAAAGAGGAAGGAATCTCGTTAAGACTAAACACATTGATTTTCACTTTCTCAATCGGTCAACTCACACACTCTCAAAAAAGGTGTAACTCTGTACCTGTATCAGAGAATGCCTGATAACTCTTCTTTTTAATCAAGCTAAGATAAGAAAAAAACTTCTAACAAACTTACAGGGCATTGCTGGCGCTCTCCTGTGGCCTTGCCAGACTACACTTCCCCTCATATCTCCTGGTGGGCAGGCTTGAGTGTTTGCAGCATGAAGTCCCATTCCCCCCTCCAGCATCCCCCTCTTCCATGCAGGACTCCTCTGAGCAGAAGCTCCCATGGCGGGAGATCTGGAACCTCTGAGCCTCCTGCAGGATCCTGCAAGATGGCTGACCGTGGTGGGAGCAGGATGACGGGGATCGAACCCGCGGCTCTGGTGGAGGGGATGACCCTGCGGCTGGTGATGCTACAACCGTGGTGAGCGTGGAGTCCTCGCTCACCGACCGAGCTCCCAGGCCTCGTGCCCATGGAAACCACTGGCAGCCAACGGTGTGGGACTGAGAGAGAGCATCTCGCTCACTCCTCCCTCTGCTGTTCATCTCTCTCCTCCTCGTCTCTCTTTCCATTCTCCTTGCTGACCTATTAAGACGATGCAAAAACAGGATGATACAGTGTGTTGCAACAAAAAATAGTTTTCATAGTTGTTGGCAAGAATTCAGAAATTGTTTTGCCCATCTTATTATTTATGTTAGGGTTTGTTTTTCAGATAGATTCAGACTGCCATTAGAAACACTTTGCTTCCCCCCTTCCCCACGCTACCCAAAACCGACTGGAAACCACACTGAATGAACTCCTAGCTGAAGGAAGTTAATGAAAGGACTAACACTATTAGGACTATTACAGTATCACATTACCTGTGAGGTGAGTCTGGAGTGACCTTTGACCCCTTGTTAGCGCTAGCATCATTGGCATTGTCAGGCTTGACGGCGATGTTGCAGCAGGCTAGAGTGCTGCTGCTCCCCAGGATCGGCCTTCTCTTTCCAATGTCCACTGTCCCTGAGATGATGCCCTCCCACTGCGGGTGTCTTGGCCCAGGAGTTGACTGCAGTGCCACATTCTGACCATTGGGTGGCACTGTCTGAGCATTAGTGCCCACCTCATCAACATAATGGCCTTCACACCAGGCACTGCTAGGGTGTTGTTGATGGTAGGCCTCATCCACATCATGCACCCTCTCCTGAAGCTGTTGCCTGGCCTCCTGGCATTTCAGCCAGGCTACGTTCCAGACCAGCATCCCCCTGGAACCCTGCAGGGTGCTGGCCTGGGCCTTGACCTCCTGGAATCGCTCTGGGCTGAACTGGAGGAATCGGTCATGGTAAGCCTGAAGGATGGTGGTGTCATCGCCTGGCAGTAATATATTGGTGGTGGTTGGCCCAGAGCCTTGTGCTTGGTAGATATTAGATTGACAATGGGGGAGAGCACTAGGCCCAAGGTCTTGCTTTTGGGTTGGCTGGTTGAGATGGGTTGTGTTTTGGCCAGGGTCATGGTATTGGTCTTGTGTTGTGTGGGTGCTGGATTGACTCTGATCCAGGTACTCTTTGCATTGTCTGGCCAGCTCTGTAGCCTATTGGGGGATGAAGAGGCGGAGGTCAGAAACGGTTTTCTGCACACTAGTTTCAACACTGCGGTGGTGGTTTTACATCATCCTACAATAGGCTATAAAACTGTCTACCTATCCCTACCCAAAATGGTGCTGATGAAAGAGTAGCATGAAAAATGAACTGACACTGACCTGCTCACAGAAATCACACACATTGACCATGATCTGCAACTCCTTGCAGCATGCCTCCGCCCTGGACAGGAAGTCCTCCAGGTCTGACTTTAAGGTGCAGACTAGGGTCCTGAAGACCTCTGTCTCTGGGTAAGACAGCCCACCCCCCTGGAGCCTCTCTGCCTCTGACGCTAAAGACATGGCATGGTGCTTACGGTCCTGTGGATAGAAAGAGCAAACCTTCATGGCATGCTGCTCGTAAGATCGGTGTTTTCCAAGTGATGCGTCAGGACCACTGAATTAGACTTATGGAGAGGGATAGTGAAACACATCAGGGTCTAAGTCTTTTTAAAGAGAGAGAGAGAGAGAGAGAGAGAGAGAGAGGCAGACAGATAGTCACAAATATAAACAGAAAGACAGCCACAAGCAATCGCAGACTCACGTTGGCCTCAATAAGGAAAGCAGTGAAGCTGTTGAGGATCTCTTCCATTCTGTCACTAGAGTCCTCCACTGATTCAGCCTCCAGCAGGCAGCGCTCTCCCTCCACATCAAACCACTCTCGGATCTGCAGGGATGGAAGATGCACAACAATATCTTCCGCAGTAAGAGACTGTATCATTTTCCTTTACCATGAATATCCGTTCACTTTCTAAATTCTAGACTTGAGTGAATGGCATTTGATCTACCCCAACGTCATAAATTGTTACTAACATTGGTGTTTCATATATGTGTTCCATATATGAACTGGACCCTATATGGACTGTAATGGCCATTTAAATCCTATTTATTTAGAAAATAGGGCTTTTTCTTGACTCCTGGAAAGGTATTTGTCCGATGAAGTGCATGAATAAACTAGCTTGACACTGGTAGGACAGCTAATAATATACCTGCATAAAGTGTCCCTCCATCTCTCTGAGCTGGAGCAGGTACTCCAGGTGCTCCAGTGACATGTTGGACCTCTGCACCAGGACATGAGCCTGCTCCTCCACATGGTTGTACAGACTAGTCACCGAGTCCACTGCATCACTGCATGGTAAAGGGACAGATTTGACGGTCAGTACAATAAATAAAGGATAATATTAATTTTTTGAATGACAGCATCAGATCCCTCCTCTTCATGTGTGTGACGCCCATCTTAGTCCCTTTGCATAGTGTGAACAACAGCCTGATGGGAGAGCAAGAAGACCAGTCGCAAGCCGGTGAGAGCCAGGCCTTTGTGCTCAAAGTTTACCTGAGGTCCTCACAGTGGGGGTATTTGAGGTCACTCTCCTTCCTCAGCCTGGCGAGGATGGCCCCACCTTCCCTCTGCAAGCTGACCAATCGGCTGTCTTCCAGGACATCCCTCATCAGGGTTCTCTGGTCCATCGTGCACTGCTGGACACTCTGTTGCAGAAAAACACAACATTTCAAGGGCAGCAAAGCAGAACTCTTTTTATATCAACAATTTGTATTACAATCTATGCTGGATTTCCATTTGTGGACAAAGAACATCTTTGCACTTGGGAAACTGGGCTCCAGAGCAAACTTGGCTATAGGTTTCCATGGAGCTTCACTATTCCTGACACCCACAGAAGCTACTATCATACTATCACACATACAACACTATATATCACAGTGAAGATATTTACAGAGTTACATAATGAAGCACAAAGAGAGGACACTGTTTCAAAGACACTGACAATGTTCCAAGAGCAACACTAGCAACTATTTTGCAGCACTAATAATGACATAAGAAAGTTGGCAAAGTACAGTGATATGGTACCTGTACAGTGTCAATCCTCCGGGGATCCTCTAACTTACTGATGGCTCTCAGTAGCAGGCCGGACGCCTCATGAAGATCTGACACAAATGGGAAGAGTTTCTGAAAGACATGGATACGGTCAGGCAAATTCATTATTTGTTTGTACAGCAGCAACTAGTGCACAACCAGATTTGGGAGAGCGAGAGAAATGGCTTTAATCAGGTGTCTCACCTGGTGCAAGTCCAGCCAATCACGGTGGCTGTGCGAGAGTGTTCCGTCCAGGTAGCAGGTCAGCTGACTTGCCTCCACCGACTTGTAACACGCTTTCATTGAGGTCAGCACTTCACTCTGTTTCAGTGTAACAAATGGCAAAGTAACATCACCAAGTTTCCACAACCAATGGCAATATTCACCTACAGAATGACTCTTCTGCCATTCAGCTATTTAAAGGGGCTTTAAGTAATCTACGTCTTCCATCGCCCTCTATCAGTGACCAGTAAGGATTGCAACACAGTCCCCACTCCCAAGCCGCCTGTCTACTTGAATTACAGTGGCCTGTAATTGACTCAAACAATAAAGTCACATCTTCAGAATAGAAACGAGTAAGCTAGCTAATTAAAGCAGAGATCCACGCTGGTTACTCGCTTGTAGCAACGTCCTCCAGAATTGTGAGTTTTAAAAGCCTGAAGTCTCAGCACCTGGTGAAGTAATCATTCATTGGTATTGATCAACAACCATATCAACTCCCCACAAATATATTATGGTCATTTTATACTATAAGTAAAAATCTTACTTATTGCCCCTTTAAGTCCTTATCCTAACCACTTCTCTCATGGATTATTTTTTACTGTTAAGTTTGTAAATACTGCTGCCATGTTTTTTGTGAATTCTTTTAAAATCCTAGCTCTATTAGATATATTGCAAGTGTGACATTAATCCTAAATATACTCGATGTGCTGAAATACACTAAACAGCACTGAATAGACAGTATCTAACGCCATCCTCCCGAACGTCTGGAAAATCTGACCTGGATCCCAGGACACTTCTCTGGCCGATGGCTACTCTCCTTGTCCACCAGCAGCACCAGACTGTTTACTGCCTGGGGAGTCTGTTCCTGGAACACAATCACAGTTTGATGCTCCAGAGATTACACTTTGTAATGTATATATTGGAATATCTTTGCGTATCTCAAGTGTCAAAATACATGGACAATAATGGAAAAATCAACTAGTTAATGGATTTGGTATGGACACACGAATATAACACCTGTATAACACATGCTAACACCAACTATGTTCTGTAGTCATTGTATGGATAAAACATATTTTATTTATTTTTGTTATATGGTGTATTCTACCTCAGAACTAACTAGTTGTTAACCTCTTGTGGTCACTCATTGATGTCAAGGTCATGCAGCTAATACCCTGGTCTTAAAAGTCTGGTTCAGCACCCAAAGGTGGTTCCCAGAGGGTTATAATGGTCCTTAAATTATTCTGAAGAAACTTGCGAAGGGAAGTTTGTGTCGTTCTCACCTGAAGTGACATCAAGGCCTTATAGAGCTGTGGTTGAGGAGGGGTCTTCCTTGCATCAAATATGAGAGTCATCCCAAGTTCTCTAATTTCCCTCCTAGGTACAGTGAGCAAGAAACACAAAAATAGTGCACACTGAGAGACCACAGTTTAATAAAACACACCACCCAAAGTGTAATAACACAGTAAAATACCAGAAAGTGGGCAAACATTTCTACATGTCCAATGAAGTTTGTTTGTTTGATTGATTCATTGCTTGATTGACAGATTCAAATTCAAACAGAGAGACAATAAACAGGAGAAGACTAAGAGGATGTTCCTTCTTACCTGATGATGGAGTGGAAGTAGAGCAGCATGTGGTAGAGCTCCTGGCTAGTTACAGCTGATCTCCATCCCTGGTGGTCCCCATAGACCTCAACTATTGCCCTGCCCGTCTTGTCTCTGCCACCTGAAGGGGTTGGAGAGAGGAGATGTTGGGGGTTGATATAATTATTAAAAGTTATCCAGTATCTGAGGATCTCCATATACCTCAATCTCCTCCCTGACCTTTCCACCCCACGCAGTGATAGACAGAGGAAGTATTATGTCAATTTATTAGAGATGGAGAGGGTCAGAGGTTGGGAAAACGCTATGAGGAAGGGTTTAATCAATTGTCTCTAACAACAGGCATAAGTATATTCCACTTTCTGAACAATACATCTTATGGAAGATGTGAGGAACAACAATAGGGGCCACACATAGGAGATACATCCTGGTGTGAACATTTCCCCAATCAAAGGTTCTGTTCTTTTTTTGTGTGTCCATTCTCAAGCTAAATGACATTGTGTACCTGTGAGAGATGCTACTCCTAGGAGGAGGGGGTGGGACCTGGGGTCTGGGGATCCCAGTGGAAGGTGGTCGGGTCTGGGCCGAGCAGAGCCAGACTGGGGTTTCTTGTGGGTCTCTGCCCCTGGACATGGATCTGTCTCCGTCTGGTTCTCTGTTTGACGTTCATTTCTACTGGGCAGGGAAGCTTTGCCAGGCTGGGCACCATCTGTAGAAAGGGGATACATTTCATGTCTGGGAAACTGACAGACTTTTGGTGGTAAACCCCAACAATTGCTCCATGCTAAAGATAGACTAGAATAGAACCATAACAACACAGCAGCCAACGTTAACTTCAATAACAACACTATACCTTTATTGACCAACTTTCTCCTGTTGAACTTGGGTGACACCAGTCCGAAGGCTGTAGCATTTTTACATTTGACCACGTGTAGCCTGGGAATCTCTGCACAGGAGTCGGTACTTTCCCTTCTCCTGACGTTTTGACCTTTGACGATGACCAATTCACATTTCTCTGAAGTGTCCACCACCGTGGTGGACAGAGAGGAGTATCTTCCATCTGACTGAATGGATTCGCGTCTGTTTTGTGGTAGTACAAGTGTCTTAGCTCTGTGCTGGAGTCCTTCACGAGGCTTAACGAGGCTCGCACTCATCCCTGACATTTCACTTGAACTATGTGGTAATCCACGGGGCTTGGTGGAGTTCCCTTCTGCTTGTTTAGAGCTCGACAAAACTCCACAGGTGGTATTCATACTTGTTCCTGCTTCTAAATCTGTCTCATTCACACTGAGTAAATTGCCATAGGGTTTGGCAGAGTGTGCGTCCCTTGGTTCCCTAAATGGCACAGTGTTCCTTTCACTTGCCTGCTCTGGTAGTCTACCATATTGGAAAGCATTTGTATCCCTGTAATCCATACAGGGGGCAATAGTTGTATCTCCTGGTTTCCAACATTGAACAGTGTTCTTTTCTCCAGACTCCCTACAGACCGTGGAAGCTGACTGGTTTTGCATCCAAGGATCGTAGCACGTTCCTTGGGCATTACACCATGGATCCCCCCTCTCAGCCTCGGGTGGTGCGTGTCTCTCCTCGCACTGTGAGAAATCAGCATCCTCTTCCACCACGGCTAGCATATTCCCTCTCTCTGTGTCCCTCCCAAAGGCGACAGGGTTTTCAATGGCAACCTGGTAAGATTCCCTGTATCGACATCTCAGCTCCTGGGCTCTGGAGACCATTCCACCCTGTCTCCTCTTCGTGCATGGGGTACAGGGTTGCTCGGCGAACCGGACTGTGCGGACACAGTGAGAGGGTTCATGGGAGTCGGGGTGAGGGCGGTAGGGTTGGCAATGGTGGAGAGCAGATGGAGGTCCAGTTTCCCCAGGCATGTTAGGCCTAAATGATATAACAGCCCCTGATCTAGGATGGACATGTGTCTGCAGTCTTGAGGGTGATTGTATATGTACTTGTGTTTGAGGTGGTATTTGTGTGCTCGGGTGCACTTGTGTTTGTATATATATCTCCGTTTGTGCTCGCATTTGTGCATGCGGGTGGATTTGTGCTTGCGCCCGTGTGTTTCGTTGCATTTGTGCTGGGATTTGTGCACGTGGTTGCATCTGTGCTTGTGTTTGTTGTTGTTGTTCTTGTGTCGCTGCCTGAGCTCCACCAAAAAGCATAGTTGCTTGCAGTATGTCAATATACTCCCCTTCTGCAACACTAATGCTGCTAACTTGGTCTGCTGGCCTGCTTGTACTTTGTAGGCTTGTATCTGTATGTTTTTGTTGCACTGAACCTGTATTTGCAAAACCTGAAGCTATGCTTGTACTTGAAGCCGGATGTGTACTTGTCCCAGTACAGCGGCTGTCCCAAGTATTAGGGGACACCCAGCCTATAGGCTTAGACTCAGTCTCATTCACTTGAACCAGCCTAGGTGAAGGAGCGGTGCTAATATCCACCAGGCAGAGTGAAACAGCGATGCCGTGCTTGGCTGGACATATCCTGGTCTCCACGGAGAACGCAGAGGGATGTGGAGAAGACTTTGAAACTGAAGTCTGAATGGTCAGAGGAGATTGTTTTGATGCCGATTCCTTTGTAGCAGAAAGTGGAGTATTTGATGGAGAATCAGCAGCAGGAGAAAAACGAGGAGGAGGTGGAGGAGGAGGAAGAGAAGGTTGTAAAAGAGGATATGAAGGAGGAGCAGAGGCCATACTATTCCCAGCACACTGTGGCACCTCCACAAACTCAGGCACGACCACCCGTTCCCATGGTAACCTCACCACGCCCTGCTCGGTAGCGAGCAGGCATTGGCTGAGAGGGGTTCCATGGCGGCCCTGGTTGATCTCCTCTAGCCAATCAGAACTGAATATGCAAGGATAGAAAGTTTCAGCGATGGGAGTCTCCTCGACTATTTCCACCCTAAGCCCCTCCTCTTCCAGGAGGCTGCAGACCACAATGCGAGCTGACTGGTCACAGAATGGCGTCACCTGGAGGTAAAAGTCGCCAGGCTGAAGTAGCAGAGGGTGGATGGGAGCAAGGTGGATGACTACTTGGTCACGCAAACACAGAGGCCAGCCCTCACAGAGGAAGACTACATCAGAGTACTGGGCCTAAAAGGGGAAAAGGACAAGATGGGGACAGTATGGGCTTTCAATAGAAATATTATCTCCATATAATATGGACTCCTTTAGGAAATGCAGTGTGTGTGTGTGTGTGTGTGTGTATGTCTCTGTATGACGCAGGCTTAATATGAAAACTGTACAAGACGCTGACTCACACATGCAGCCTGTTGCACGCTGTCTAAGATGTGCTTGGCCGGAACCAAGAAGTCCAGCAGGCACCGGAGGGCGTCGCCTTGGTAACGACCCTCGATGATTTGAAAGAGCTGGCTGAGAACAGTGGGGGCGGTTGCCTCGAAGGGCGGGTAGAGGGCCGACAGCAGG
Organism: Hoplostethus mediterraneus; assembly: GCA_034670385.1. Taxonomy (NCBI): domain Eukaryota; kingdom Metazoa; phylum Chordata; class Actinopteri; order Trachichthyiformes; family Trachichthyidae; genus Hoplostethus; species Hoplostethus mediterraneus. Next base: position 15,761,946 of record JAXDDW010000001.1, on the reverse strand, counting down.
TTCTGGATCGACCCCTCCAGAGAATCAGGGTTCTGGAAAAAACACAGAGGAGAAAGAGAACCGGGATTAGAATAGTTCTCCCTCGTTGATACCAATAATCACTTATAACCTCCCTACCAATACACACTACACTGTAGGCAGGTCATGTGCTGTGTGTAGTGGCTATTTGTTTCAGCCTAAACAATCAACAAACAAAACAAATTATAGGCTATAGAACAAACTCAAAATAAGGCCACTGAGGCACCTATGGGACGAATCTTACTCAGAATAAAGGAAGTCCATTGTCCAGGCAAGAATTTCTGTTTTGGGTGGTTTATTCAGAAGCGAGCACAAGCAAAGCACTGCTGCCTCTCTTGCCCTGTTTCCCTGTCATCAGGTAAAAAACCATAAACCCATTAGGTGCCCAGCCTACTCCTCACCTGACCCTTATATAGACTCTACCCATGAGTAATGGTGCGCCCCAGTAGCCAATTAACCAATAGCAATAACCCAAATTAATTGAAATAGTAATAAAAATAATTCAAATATATTCAAAGGTATCAGAAATAAATGCTTACGTTTACCCATTTAAACAAACAATCCCCAAACAGTGAATAGCTGTAATACTGTGTGTGTTTCACAGATGTGCAGGATTTACTGACGTTTGCTTTTTGTTAGTCCGTGATTTCTGTCTCTCTGTAATATTATTCCTTCACCTTGAATTGGCTGCAGCTAGCTAAACAGCTAGCTTACCCACTTCTATTGGTCACCGATAGAGGTCGATAAAGTCATAGATTCATTAATACCGGGCACATGCAGGCCTGAAACCCTTTCAACACAGGTCTTGTCCTCAACCTCATCACCTGCTGAAAGAATAGCTACACAAATGCTAACACTCTCTGCTCGCCATTGCACATATATTCAGTCAGTCTGACAGCAAAAATCCCAGTAAACAGAGTGTGTGGTGGCTGGTCTCAAGGCTAGCTCGGCCTCCCGGGTTTACGGTTTCACATTCCCTTTGACCTCAACTTGTGGCCCACCACCCACTTTTAGGCCCTGCTTTATTTAGCCCAGCAAAGGCCACACCAGTAGACCTGTGGGGTTAATGTATATACATGCCTGGCTGAGGCTCTGCGAGGAGATATATGGCATCGGGATGAGAGTGAATGTAGGGTCGTAGCGTAGAGCGTGGCAGCCTCGGTTCAGTTACGTGTTCGGCGTACCGGTTAAGAGGAATGCCAAAGCTGCATGGAATTGTTTCTCAGTTAAAAGTCTTCCTGTCCTAATAATTATTTGACATCAATCTAGATGAAGACAACAGCTGGGAAAACATTGGAACACTTCATCATTAGATAAAGTTTTTCTTTAAACTTTTATTGACGTATTTTGAATGAATCATTCCTCAGGACTCAATGTTTCCCAGCTGTAGAGATAAAGAAAGACAGACGGGGATGTAGGGAGGTGGACATATTGGGAAAAAGAGAGATGGGTGTATTCTGGTGTGATGAATTACGTCCCTTCAGACTAGCCTAGGCTCACGGTCTGTTTCTCCACACTGTTAGAGGAAGAATGCAGTCCTCTTGGTCTTTGGAAAGACCTCAAGATTTGCAGGATCTGTTCTAGGTAACATATTGAAGTGGACTCTCTGTCTCTGTATCTTTGTTGTCTCTGCCTGTCAATTCACTTTTTCCTCTCAAGCGATATTTCTCATGCCCGTCTCCTCCGTCTCATCCCCTTACATTATCGTCTAAACTTCAAACACTAGACTTCCGGCCAGTTCACCGCCCCCACAGTTCTCGATACTGCACTCAGAGCCTTCCGGTCAGTCCAGCCACACCTCACTGGGACGTAGCACTGTGATGATGATGAGGAGGAGGAGGAAGATGGCTGATAGCAGTGGTGGTGGTGGTTGTCGTGATGATGGGGGAGAGGAGATGACAAAGAGAGGGAGGGGGGGTGGCGGTGGGCTCAATTTGAAAGCACATTATGTAACACTTCACAGCTCATACACGCTAGATTATAGCCTTGGACACAATAAGCACCTGCTGTTTGTTGTGGTCTCAGTTGTGAGGGGGCTCGAGGGTTGGGCCACTGATTCCTGGGAAATAGTAGTTCAGAAATTCCAAGAATTGAAATGACTGTGACCTTAAGAAGCAAAATAAATAGTAATGCTGGGTTGGGTCCTCTGGCAGTGGTGATACCTTGCTTAGTGAATAAATATGTAAAGGCTAGAAAACAAGGCGAGGTGGTGGCCTTTAGACTGCTCACAAAATGAGAGTGAAATTTAAGTCTGTGTGCAATCTTCCATGTAGCAGAAGGGATGCTACAGGCTGAGATGAGGCAGCATGGCGGTGCAAGGCAAGGAGCATCATGTGTGTGTGTTTGCAAGGATGCATGTATACGCTGGCTTGATTGCATCCTTAATACTTGCATCCATACATGTATGTATGCATGCTTTGGTTTCTGTGTGTGTATATGTGAACTTGAAAGTGTGTTTATGTGTTTATCTACAGTATAGTATATGGGTGTGTTGTCCGTCTGCCCAGAATACCCAGGCTGGCATTCTGCTGCAGTACATTCACACAGCTCTATATAAACACACGGATCTCTCTCACTCAGCCACTGAAATAAATGGCCGCGCTCACATTACTGTAGATAGGATGTCCCAGTGCGGAGCCGAGGACAGTTTAGATGTCTCTGTCCAATATCATTACAAAACAGAAATAGGCGTTGCAACATTCCAGATCTCCAGCCGGCTCCTGCCCGGACAAGAACAAAATATCTAATGAAAAAAAAGAGTGTGCATGCTTACTTAATGCCATCATAGTGACTTTTTTATCCCTTAACAGCACAACCTGATGTTTGGACCCATGATAGTCAAGATCAGGCTATTCCCATCTGTGTGTATACTGTGCTAAAATCATTACTTTCAGTCAGTGATGTAATTTTTTACTAGCCTTTTAGTTAATGGCTATTTTTCGGGTGAGGCTGATGCAAAATTACACTCGCTGCCCCAAAACTAGGCTAATGGAAAACATTTCAAGATACACTATATGGCCAAAAGTCATTGGACACCTGACCGTCACACCTATATGAGCTTGCTGGACATCCCATTCTAAAACCATGGGCATTAATATGGAGTTGGATCCCCCTTTGCGGCTATAACAGCCGCCACTCTTCTGGGAAGGCTTTCCACAAGCACAAGTGTGTCTGTGGGAATTTGTGCCCATTCAGCCAAAAGGGCATTTGTGAGGTGAGGCAGTGATGTTGGACGAGAAGGCCTAGGTCGCAGTCGGTGTTCTAATTCCTCCCAAAGGTGTTCAGTGGGGTTGAGGTCAGGGCTCTGTGCAGGCCAATCGAGTTCCTCCACACCAAACTTGTCTAACCATGTCTTTATGGACCTTGCTTTGTGCACAGGGGCACAGTCATGCTGGAACAGCAAAGGGCCTTCCCCAAACTGTTGCCACAAAGTTGGAAGCGTCCAATTGACTAAAATGTCTTGGTATCCTGTAGCATTAAGATTTCCCTCCTGAACTCAATAACTAGTAGGGTTGTCCACTGACTTTTGGTGATATAGTGTAGCTAGCCACTTTTCCGACTAGTCTCCAAAATCATTAAGTTCCTTTTCTGGAAAAAGTAGACAAGCAGAAGTAGACAGTAGACAACAAACAGTAGACAGAAGAGAAAATGAAGTAAGAACTCATTGTTCATCAAGAGATTAGATTAAGTGGATAAACTGGATAAAATCTCTTGGAGGTATTTGGTTCCAAATATGGCAGTCTTACTGCTACTGTACACTAATATATATGCCTTTACTTCTCATCATTTATCTACTTAACTATTTCTCTTCGGTTTTGACGAAGAGGACACTGTATCCTCACAAGTAGTCATTCATTTCTTAATATCTTGTGTACAAAACGTCTGAGAAATATGTACAATAACCACGACTGTTGTGACTTGGCAAAACATCAAAGCCTCTACAGACACTGATAAAGCCTCCAAATAAGCATGAAGAGAATCCATTTCCTGTGTTTACGTCTGTGGTTTTTCATCTTAACTAAACTGGGCAGATGCAAACAGATTAGAACAAACTCTTTAAATGGCTCTGAAATGGTTTTACATGCTGCCCACACAAATACCAACAAAGAAGAGCTGAGGGGCTCGCTCTGCTTCAGTCTCGATTCTCTTAAAGGACGGATGCGGCCAAAACTCATCCATATTATTCCATTATTTAAAATTCTGCCAGGATTTGAAAATAATGCATTGTGTTCATAACACATCTATGAATTGTGCAACGATTAAGTTCATTGCTCCGGTCATCATGAACTCCACTGTTACAGAGAGAGACACTGTTACTTCAAGACAGAGTACTTCCAGAGCCCTGGAATTGAACTCAATGAGTCGTATTTAATTTAATTCAACACTTCATAATAAATTTCCCTTAACAAATGTTAGTAAATACATTAATTAATGAATTAATGAATTAATACATTAAGCTAACTTTTTGCTGTAAACAAATGCATTAGTAAATAGCCTTATTAAGCATTAACATGCCTTAGTTAAGGGTTTGTTCATCATTAATTCATGTATTTACTAATTTGTTAAGAAAACCTTATTATAAAGTGTTACCCAATTATATTTTGAAATGTGTTTCATTTTTATCCCCTCCTTATATATTTCAGGATCAATAAAACATCACATTATTATTGGTCAGCTTACATGACTGCAGGGATTTACAACATCAGGGGATCTCATTCTCACCCAGACTTACATGTAAGAACCCATACATATGCCAATTTTGCCATTGCTATTTTCTATTTGACCAATGTTTCAATCCAAAGTGATCTCTTTCATAACATGAGTGCACACGCTTTTTTCATTGGTGTCCCCAGTAACAACTGAATCCCTCATCCTGCTCACTGAGTTATACATGCTATTTTCCAATCCAGCCAAAGGTGAATTCCTTTTGGCCCTGGGGAGACATTGTACTCACAGGGCAGGGAAGACTCTGCTACCCCCTGCCTCGCAGCAGCCTGACGGATTGGAAATGTTTCGGACCGGTGAACTATTAGGCCATCCACCGAAAATGACAACTTTTTTGAATGACGACGGTTCTCATTCCACGTGCCTAACCGGGGAATGATAAGACTGGGACAAGGCTATCTTCACTATTTGGTCATCTGGAGGATAATTCAATTGTGTAGTAAATAGATTAAGCGGTGACGCAGCGGTTCCACCGTGACAAACCACACACAGCAATCAATAGAGCCCTGCGATGCCTCACACCATGCATTGTGAGATATTTCTGGTGGCAAAGATTCTCCCTTGTTAAACGGATACCGATGAAAGTTAGGATTCTTTAATGGTGAGGGAGCGCCATGTTGTCATCTCAAAACTATTCTTCAAACTTTTGGAGCACAATACACAATACTAATACTATCTAGAAATCTGGCAGTAGCCTCCATTGAGAAAACTCTTCATAGCCAGTAGAAACTCTCTGTTAGCATCATGAAGACACTCTATCGTTACTATATCTTGTATTTGTTTTTTACTTATGTCCTGTATCATTTATCTTTATCCAACATTGTCATGATTTGACATTATGAACAAACGTGATTAAAAGGAGGAAGGTGTGCTATCGATATCAGAGAGTTGAACAGCTTTCTTGAGTAATCTGAACAGACAAAGTTGACAGCTCACACAGTTGTATAATCATATAATCATGGCACTATTATATCAGACAATGAGAGGAGATATTGACTGCACAGGAAACTGAAAGGAAATGTGTTCCATTAGGACCAACACTATCCAGAAAATCCTTCCGGAATCAAAAAAAATAACAAACCCAATTGCAATTTTATAGACAGATAGATACAGGTAGGTAATTCTGGGGTTGCAGCAGCATAACAGCATCAACAGAAATACAATGTACAAAATACAAAGGTCTAAATACTAAACACTAAAAAATAACTACGGTACTAGGTGACATAGAACCAGGATGTCAGTATTTTGGAACCAATCCTTCAGGATGTTTAGTGCTTGTTCATTGGTTTCCAGTAGGATCCAGTCTTATACAACAGTCCAAAAAGAGATTTTGAGTCCTATTGCAGCATTTTGGGCTGTGTAAAAACATTGATGTTTTTTTGGGGGATTGGTGTAAATAATTCACTCCATGCTATTTATAGCCAGAACCTTGGAAACCTGCTGCAGGAAAAGAGAATACTCACAGAAAAAAAGGTACAAAATTCCATCTTTTGTCACTGGGGCTGCACTTTTTGGTCTGAAAGCTTGTGCCTAAGAGACATCAAAGTACCTTGCCATGCCTTTTAGACTAAAAGGTATAACGCCACAACGTCACGAAAGATAAAACATAACCTGTTTTTTTTCTGACTTGCAGCATCTCTTGATTCTCTACCTCAGCTCACGCGGTGACGCCCGGGCATGGGCACTTGCCAAATTACACTGGGGTTGGATATAAACACAGGCTCAGTACAGCTACTGTACATGACCACTCAGGCACCGGGACTGCCAGACGGTATATTTAGTAGCATCACAGGGATCAGCAAATCAGAGCTTGTGGCAGGCACACACTAATCATGATCGCCTTGATCAGCAGAAGGGTTTGAAAGTGGCCGTGAAATAGCAGCCAGGAGGTAGCGAGGCCTGTGTTTATGTCATTAAAAAAAACACGTCAGGTTTTGAGGGAAGCGAGCATTTAAACATGTCTTTGAACACATCAGGAGCGTGTGTGCGAACTTGTTTTTTACCGCGCCTGTGCTGTATGTGTGAGGCGTGTTATTATATCAAAGTGTGGATTAGCTTTCACTAGCTTACTCACCCCGTCTGTTATTAGCCCACAGCTGTGCTTAATGTAACGCACACCGGCAGATTTCATAACAAACAACCAGAAATGATCACTTAGATACCAGTCACAACAGGTGAAAACACTTTCGACATGTAGCCCGCC